>CM042875.1:239606-257106 GCA_023658055.1 Thaleichthys pacificus | reverse complement strand
AAAAAGTTAAAGTAATTTGTAAGATGTAAAAATGTAAATCTGTCAATTGACAGAAAATAAATTGAGTTACTGTACTGATACCAGAACAATCTACTTTAGTACAGTAACAAAGTATTTGTGGTAATGGTGTTGTGAAAAATTTCGAGCTTAAAAAATGCAGATTGTAACATCCGGGATACCAAGGATAGGTAGAGCAATCGAGCCTTAATGCAGGATTTGATCAGAATCAGAATCAGAATCAGATTTATTCGCCATGAAAGTTTGCACAGACAAGGAATTTGCTTTGGCAGGAAGGCATACAATAAACATATAGGGACCTAAAATTTAAATATGTGGACTATCTATACTAAGGGTACATAAACTAGCAGTACTAAGTGGAATTATAATTGTTGGAATGCTGCTTCAGCATTCCAAGTATTGTTCTTTGAATCTTTATTCAAGCATCTTCTTCTTCTTCTTCTTCTTCTTCTATTTCTTCCGCGACACCTTTCAGCGCCTTCAAATCTTCAGCTATTAAAACCGTTCAGCTATCAAAAAATTCAGCCGTTTCAGGCCATGACTGCTATATCTTTTCAGCTTTGTACCTCTTATGCTTGAATTAATATAAATCAATATTCATAATATTTTTAACATGGTTTTCCAATGGAGTTTTTTTTTCAAATCCTCTCAATCCTCTTAAACGTCTTCAACTTTCAAATCCTTCTTCTTCCTCAATCCTTCAGCTACAGCCACCATTTAAACTTTAAAATGTTGACAAAACCCTAAACTATTTTTTAAAAATTCAGCTTTTTGATATCTAATCAACTTTTTTCAATATCACTGATTATGTTTCATGACTTTTTCAAGCCGTTTCTGAGATTTACATGGGTGTGTACGTGAAAGCCTAGAGTGCAGACTGAAACGCTTAGAGTGGAGGGGAGCTTCGGATGTCGTTGAAAAAATATTTCTAGTTTGCCAGCATTGCCACAATTTTCGCTCTTCATGCTTCATTTTTGGATCAATAGATAGCTAATGTTGTGCTGGTCGTAGACAGTTGTCTGTTGAATCCAACAGACGTACACATTTGTTCAGAGCCCCACGAAAGCGAGACAAAGTCCAACTCTCGCCCCATAGAGACCAATGCAAATCTGGTGACAAAATCGTCAGAGAAAGCAAAAAGATTTTTTTTTGAAACTGCCGGTAGAGTCGTATTTCTGACCGCACAGAAATATAAAGGACATCTCTGGTTTCGGCAGAGTCTTGGGTCTCGGAAAATATGCTTATTTTTTGGATTGGAAGTATAGTTTTGCGTCTAGGTTAACTTGTTTGAGGTGTGGATTCTAGCGAAATTTCTGTTATTCTTTGCCCTCAGCGCGTTAGCATTCATAGCTGCACCATCACCGTGGCAACCACACAAACAAGCGCCACTCAGTCTATTACACAGGTGATTGTTATTAGCTGATTAGTGGAGACACAGGACAAGCTATTCAGTCAACTCGTCTCATTAAAAGACTAAGAGCACCACAACACAACTACTACCACTACTGCTATATTTTATGCCACTACTACAACTACTAATTCTGCAGATGCTGCTAATATCTCTTTTACTAACTACTTCGCTAATGGAACTGTTTTGTTCTACTACGCCACTGAGTGCGTTTACTTGACCATGAGAAACCCGATTACTAGCAATTGTCGGTTTATGCCATACAATTACTCCATTTACATGTGTAATTAGTTATGCGATTACTCAATAAGCACGTCTACATGATTCTTTTTATTAATCGTTGTATGCTCCACGGACAAAACTTGCACCATCATCCTTCTGCAACAAAGTGTCGCCGTGTCTTCCTGTATCGGCCCTACTGCTGTATGTTTCATTCAATCAACACATTGAATCCTACTAAGAAAGCCGAGTAAACGCACTCAATGCACACATCTGCTACTGCTATTACTATCCCAACTATAATGTCAGCTGTTAAGACTATAATATTCTTTTTATGACTAGCTAGCCTAGGCCTACTTCTTCTTCTGTTTAACAGTTCAGCTTTCAGCTTCTCCCGCATTGTATATTTCAGCTCTTAGCGTTGTTAGATGATGCAGTTCAGTTTCCACACTGCCTCTTTTGTGTGACTCACACATTTTTGAAATTCATTTCAGCTTGCGGGTATTTTCTCATTTCTGTATTTTCTGCAATTTAAGAAAAATAATTTAATCTTTCAGCATTCCAACGCATTTTCAGCAGGAAATGCCTTTCTAGTTAAATAAGATATACAATAAAAAATAAGATATACAATAAAAGCTAAAATATAAGTTGCCAAATTTACAATATAAAAATACAAATATTACAAAAAATACAAATGTACAAGATACAATTTTGCAATGCAGTGCAAGAGCAGTGTTTTAGCAGGAAGTCAATTGTCAGTGTTGTCCCTTGGCCTTGTTGAAGAGGCCAACAGCGGAAGGGAAGAAACTGTTTTTGTGGCGTGAGGTTTTGGTCCTGATGGACCGCAGCCTTCTGCCGGAGGGGAGTGACTGAAACAGGGAGTGTCCAGGGTGGGAGGAGTCGGCCACAATCTTTCTCGCTCGCCTCAGGGTCCTCGAGGGTAGGTAGATTGCAGCCAATCCTGATCACATCGGACTCACCCAAGCATGGTTGTTTTCCCTGGTAGTCATCATGCGTTTTCTTTTCTCTTTAGCTCGATTACTCTACCTATCCTTGGTCTTCTGGACGTTACAATCTGAAATTTTTAAGCTAGAAATGTTTCGGCTCGAATTTGATAGGCTCAAATTTTTTGGGCTTGACATTTTTAAGATTGACATTTTTAAGATCACATTTTTTAGGCTCGAACTTGAGCAACCTGAATTTTATTTTACATTGAAATATATTCATATGAGAATTCGGTCTTGTTTAAATTTCAATATTAAGTATTCAACGCCTCATGGCCACCAGAGGGCCCCCAAGAGCACATGAAATTACAGTTTAATAAAAAAATGATATATATTATATATATACAGCGTCACCGATCAATTCTGCTTAAGGCCCCATAAAGGCTTGGGCCAGCCCTGGGTAATGATTGTTACGTCAGTGTTAGTGTTGTGATGGTGTTGTGGTGGTGTTGTGATGGTTGTGATGGTGTTGTGATGGTGTTGTGATGGTGTTGTAGTGGTGTTTTGATGGTGTTGTGATGGTGTTGTGATGGTGTTGTGATGGTGTGGTGATGGTGTTGTGATGGTGTTGTGATGGTGTTGTGATGGTGTTGTGATGGTGTTGTGGTGGTGATGTGATGGTGTTGTGATGGTGTTGTGATGGTGTTGTGATGGTGTTGTGATGGTGTTGTGGTGGTGTTGTGATGGTGTTGTGGTGGTGTTGTGATGGTGTTGTGATGGTGTTGTGATGGTGTTGTGATGGTGTTGTGATGGTGTTGTGATGGTGTTGTGGTGGTGTTGTGATGGTGTTGTGATGGTGTTGTGATGGTTGTGATGGTGTTGTGATGGTGTTGTGATGGTTGTGATGGTGTTGTGATGGTGTTGTGATGGTTGTGATGGTGTTGTGATGGTGTTGTGATGGTGTTGTGGTGGTGGTGTCAGGTTCCTGGACGTGCTGGCAGCGCGTAAGGACCCCTCAGGTCTGTCAGGGGAGGTGCTGATAGACGGAGCTCCTCAACCACCCGACTTCAAATGTCTCTCTGGATACGTTGTGCAGGTGACACACACACTCCCCTACACACACACACACACACCTACACACACACCTACACACACACACCCTTACCCCCCCCCCCCCCCCCCCCTCAGGATGACGTGGTGATGGGGACTCTGACGGTGAGGGAGAACTTTGCGTTCTCGGCGGCCCTGCGCCTGCCCTCCTCCGTGTCCCAGCAGGAGAAGCAGGACAAGGTGTCCAGCCTCATCCTGCAGCTCGGACTCAACAAGGTGGCCGACTCACGGGTACGCTGGCCCTAACGTGTGTGTGTGGCATAGGGACCCGTGTGTGTGTGTTACGTACATCTGTGTTTGTTTCTAATGTGTGTACGTAATGCATGTGCGTGTTACCAACGTTTGTGTGTGTGTTACTATCATGTGTGTGTGTGTGTCCAGGTGGGGACCCAGATGATCCGGGGGATCTCAGGGGGGGAGAGGAAGAGGACCAACATCGGTATGGAGCTGATCATGGACCCGTCCGTGCTGTTCCTGGACGAGCCCACCACCGGCCTGGACGCCAGCACCGCCAACTCTGTCCTGCTGCTGCTTAAGAGGTGGGGGTACAGTTGTCCCTCCTCCATCCCTCCTCCATCCATCCCTCCTCCTCCATCTCTCTCCCTCCCTTTCCTCCACTTCCATTTCTGTCAGCCTCCCTCCCTAACTCCCTCCTCCCCCTCCCTCCCTCCCTCCCCCCTCCCTCCCTCCCTCCCGCCCCCTCCAGGATGGGTAACCACGGCCGGACGATCATCCTGTCCATCCACCAGCCTCGCTACTCCATCTACCGGCTGTTTGACAGTCTAACTCTGCTGGTCAGCGGGAAGCAGGTGTACCACGGCCCCGCGCAGAGCGCCCTGCTGTACTTCTCTGACATCGGTATGCTAGGCTAGGTTACACAAGGCTAGGCTAGGCTAGGTTACACAAGGCTAGGCTAGGCTACACAAGGCTAGGCTAGGTTACACAAGGCTAGGCTAGGCTAGGTTACACAAGGCTAGGCTAGGTTACACAAGGCTAGGCTAGGCTAGGTTACACAAGGCTAGGCTAGGCTAGGTTAGGTTACACAAGGCTAAGCTAGGCTAGGTTACACAAGGCTAGGCTAGGTTACACAAGGCTAGGCTAGGTTACACAAGGCTAGACTAGGCTAGGCTAGGTTACACAAGGCTAGGCTAGGCTAGGTTACACAAGGCTAGGCTAGGCTAGGTTACACTAGACTAGGCTAGGTTACACAAGGCTAGGCTAGGCTTAGTTACACTAGGCTAGGCTATACTAGGCGAGGCTACACTAGGCTTGCTCTGTCATGCTATGCAATGCTCTGTTGTGCAATGCTGTGCAATGCTGTGCCATGGTATTTCCAATCTGTAATAGTGTATCTGCTTTGAGCTTACATCCTGACTGTGTCGTGCCTACATTTCCCAGGGTACATCTGTGAGCCCCACAACAACCCTGCAGACTTCTTCCTGGATGTGATCAACGGAGATTCTACTTCCCTGGCGCTGAACAGCGGCAAGGACGCAGATGGTGAGCTGGGATTGGTCCAGGAGCAGGAAGTGGGGGGGTGGGTTCTGTCATGACATGACAGAACTGTAAATTAACTGTAAATTAACTAATTTCTACTCCCCCTCCTCTCCTCTCCCCTCCCCTCCACTCCCCTCTCCCCCTCTCTCCTCCCCTCTCCTCTCCTCCTCCAGAGGTGGACCCAGAGGAGGTGATCAGCTCCAGGCAGGGTATTGAGGACCGCCTGGTGCAGGAGTACCGGAGCTGCCAGTACTACCGGGAGACAAAGGCCCAGCTGGAGAGCATCGTCCTGGGGAAGCAGGCCTCCACCAAGCCCCCCTCCCGGACCATCACCTACAACACCTCCTTCCGCACCCAGTTCAAATGGGTCCTCAAGAGAACCTTCAAGAACCTCATGCTGAACCCACAGACCTCTTTCGCTCAGGTGTGTGTGTGTGTGTGTGTGGAGGGGGGGTTGTGTGACCACTACCAACTACGCAAAAGAAAAGCTAGCTCTTCGTTGACGCGGGTGGCCTGCTACATACCTGAGGAGTGAGTTTCACGGTTTTTCACACCGTTACACTGACCCCTTTGGTCATTTACCCCAAAACACACATGCTAACCCCTTTGGTCATTTACCCCAAAATACACATGCTAACCCCTTTGGTCATTTACCCCAAAACACACATGCTAACCCCTTTGGTCATTTACCCCAAAATACACATGCTAACCCCTTTGGTCATTTACCCCAAAATACACATGCTAACCCCTTTGGTCATTTACCCCAAAATACACATGCTAACCCCTTTGGTCATTTACCCCAAAATACACATGCTAACCCCTTTGGTCATTTACCCCAAAACACACATGCTAACCCCTTTGGTCATTTACCCCAAAATACACATGCTAACCCCTTTGGTCATTTACCCCAAAATACACATGCTAACCCCTTTGGTCATTTACCCCAAAATACACATGCTAACCCCTTTGGTCATTTACCCCAAAATACACATGCTAACCCCTTTGGTCATTTACCCCAAAATACACATGCTAACCCCTTTGGTCATTTACCCCAAAACACACATGCTAACCCCTTTGGTCATTTACCACAAAACACACATGCTAACCCCTTTGGTCATTTACCCCAAAATACACATGCTAACCCCTTTGGTCATTTACCCCAAAACACACATGCTAACCCCTTTGGTCATTTACCCCAAAACACACATGCTAACCCCTTTGGTCATTTACCACAAAATACACATGCTAACCCCTTTGGTCATTTACCACAAAACACACATGCTAACCCCTTTGGTCATTTACCACAAAATACACATGCTAACCCCTTTGGTCATTTACCCCAAAACACACATGCTAACCCCTTTGGTCATTTACCCCAAAACACACATACTAACCCCTTTGGTCATTTACCACAAAATACACATGCTAACCCCTTTGGTCATTTACCCCAAAACACACATACTAACCCCTTTGGTCATTTACCACAAAATACACATGCTAACCCCTTTGGTCATTTATCCCAAAATACACATGCTAACCCCTTTGGTCATTTACCCCAAAACACACATGCTAACCCCTTTGGTCATTTACCCCAAAACACACATACTAACCCCTTTGGTCATTTACCCCAAAACACACATGCTAACCCCTTTGGTCATTTACCCCAAAACACACATGCTAACCCCTTTGGTCATTTACCACAAAATACACATGCTAACCCCTTTGGTCATTTACCCCAAAATACACATGCTAACCCCTTTGGTCATTTACCCCAAAACACACATACTAACCCCTTTGGTCATTTACCCCAAAATACACATGCTAACCCCTTTGGTCATTTACCCCAAAACACACATACTAACCCCTTTGGTCATTTACCACAAAATACACATGCTAACCCCTTTGGTCATTTACCCCAAAATACACATGCTAACCCCTTTGGTAATTTACCCCAAAACACACATGCTAACCCCTTTGGTCATTTACCCCAAAACACACATACTAACCCCTTTGGTCATTTACCCCAAAACACACATGCTAACCCCTTTGGTCATTTACCCCAAAACACACATGCTAACCCCTTTGGTCATTTACCACAAAATACACATGCTAACCCCTTTGGTCATTTACCCCAAAATACACATGCTAACCCCTTTGGTCATTTACCCCAAAACACACATACTAACCCCTTTGGTCATTTACCCCAAAATACACATGCTAACCCCTTTGGTCATTTACCCCAAAACACACATACTAACCCCTTTGGTCATTTACCACAAAATACACATGCTAACCCCTTTGGTCATTTACCCCAAAATACACATGCTAACCCCTTTGGTCATTTACCCCAAAACACACATGCTAACCCCTTTGGTCATTTCATCCAAAACACACATGCTAACCCCTTTGGTCATGTGTGTGTGTGTGTGTGTGTGTGTGTGTGTGTGTGTGTGTCAGATCGGGGTGACAGTGTTCCTGGCTCTGATTGTTGGAGCCATCTTCTTCGGGGTTGCAGACGACCAGAGCGGCATACAGAACAGGTATTCAAACCTCTTCAATAAACTTTATTAGTACAGAGTTGATCTAACAGAACAGGTATTCAAACCTCTTCATTAAACTTTATTAGTACAGAGTTGATCTAACAGAACAGGTATTCAAACCTCTTCAATCAACTTTATTAGTACAGAGTTGATCTAACAGAACAGGTATTCAAACCTCTTCAATCAACTTTATTAGTACAGAGTTGATCTTACAGAACAGGTATTAAAAACTCTTCATTCAACTTGTGTGTGTGTGTCCATGTGTGTGTGTGTGTGTCCATGTGTGTGTCCATGTGTGTGTCCGTGTGTCCATGTGTGTGTGTGTCCATGTGTGTGTCCATGTGTGTGTGTCCATGTGTGTGTGTGTGTGTGTGTGTGTGTGTGTCAGGATGGGGGCTCTCTTCTTCATCACCACCAACCAGTGCTTCAGCGCTCTATCAGCAGCAGAACTGTTCATCACAGAGAGGAAACTGTTCATGTGAGTCACACACACACACAAACACACAAGTACATATACACACACACCTACACACACCCCCACTCCCCCTGCCTCAGACAGTGTCTCTCCTGCAGTCATGAGTACATCAGTGGATACTACAGGGTGTCAGTCTACTTCCTGTCTAAGATCCTGTCTGACATCATCACCCTGCGCACCATCCCTGCCATCGTCTTCAGCTGTGTGGCCTACTTCATGATCGGTGAGCACACACACGCACACACGTACCTGAACACACACACATGCTGACACACATACATGTACACACACACCATGACACTCACACACATGTACTGAGACCTCCTATTCTCTGCAGGGTTCAAAGCCACAGTGGAAGCCTTCTTCATCTTCATGTTCACGGTTGCCATGGTAGCGTACACCGCCACCGCCATGACGATGGCCATCTCAGCCGACCAGAGCGTGGTTGCCATCGCCAACATCTTCATGACCATCTCCTTCGTCTTCATGATGGTGACACAAACACACACACACACACCTGCAAACACACACCTGCAAACACACACACACCTGCAAACGCATGCACACACACCTGCAAACGCATGCACACACACCAACACAAGTGCAATCACACACACACACCTATGCACACACAGAAATAAAAGGCTGTAGTTCATGTCAGTATGCTTTAGCTGTGTGTGTGGTGTGTGTGTGTGTGTGGACAGATCTTCTCAGGCCTGTTGGTGAACCTCCCCAGCATTGCTCAGTGGCTGGCATGGCTCAAGTACTTCAGCATCCCTCGATACGGACTTGCAGTGAGTACACACACACACACACACTCACAAAGATCACACACATACACACTCCATGACAACAATGTTGCTCTTTCTGCAGGGTCAGTCAGTAGGTGTGTGTGTTTTCTACAGGGTCTGCAGATTAATGAGTTTGTGGGTCTGCAGTTCTGTGGCAACGTCTCTCTGCCCACCGCGTTGCCCGGCAACGGAACCATCCACCCGCCCCAGCTGATGTAAGTTATGACGTCACCGACACAACCCAACACTCTCTGGTTATTGGTCTACAGCTGCAGCAGCTGTGATGACATCAGAGGTGTGTCCTCTGTCCCTCCTTTCTCTTTTCTCATTGGAGGAGGAGATCCCAGGTCCCTCCCCTCAAAGCCAATTGGAGGGTTCAAGTGTTACTGTGTCCTCTGGCACCATCTGCTGGCCAGACATTGCACTGCAGTACCCTGTCCACACCCTAACCTTAACCACACACCTGGGCTGAACCTGAAGAGCTGTCAACATTCAGCTCTGATTCCATGACACCTGTCTACGGGTCCTGATTCTGTCAGGAAGTCCCCGAACGTGTCTGTGATTCTGGGAGGGAGTTCTAGAACGTGTCTGTGATTCTAGCAGGAAGTTCTAGAACGTGTCTGCTGCTCAGTAAGTTCTGGTTCCGTAGTCGCGTGTGAACGTTGTGTGAACCTGTGTGTGCGGTGTGCAGGTGCACGGGGGAGGACTTCCTGCGTAACCAAGGCATCGACTACTCCTCCTGGGGTCTGTGGCAGAACCATGTGGCTCTCCTCTGCATGACAACCATCTTCCTCATCATCGCCTACCTGAAGCTATGCTTCATCAGGAAGTTCACCTAGGGGTCGGGGGTCAGGCACGCCCCCTCATCTTCCTCAGGAACACTGTAATAATTTTCATCGCCTCATCCGAAAGTTCACTTAGGGGTCAGACACCTCTTCAGGTCAAAGGTTGAACTTTGCTATGAATGAAAGCCTCAACTAATCAGATTCCTGTCTCATTCCAGAACCGCACTCTAGAACCCCCTTCTAGAACCCTTCTATGTTGCAGTATTGAAACATCTCTCTGTTCTGTTCTCCTGCTCTCAGTACACCACACTGATCCTGTCATGTGTTCCAACTCTTCACATTATATTTGAATACAGTTCATGTCTGACAGTTTATAATCAATGCTTTTGTATTATGTAATTATGATATCATACCATCTATGAATAACAATGATTGTGATGAAACTTTGATAATAAACACATCTTTCTACGAGTCTTGCTGCTGTGTGTGTCTGTGTGTGTGACTGTGTGTGTGTGTGTGTGTGTGTGTGTGTGTGACTGTGTGTGTGTGACTGTGTGTGTGTGTGTGTGTGTGCAGAGAGATGCTGAGCTGACTGTTGACACATAAATACAATAATGAGATGGGATTAGACACCCTCACACACACATGCTCACACATGCTCACACACACGCATGCTCACACATGCTCACACACACACATGCTCACACACACACACCCTCACACACACATGCTCACACATGCTCACACACACACATGCTCACACACAGACGTACACCTACACTCACACACTCTTTCACGCACACACACACACCAGACTGGGTGTGGGTGTAAGCAGACACTGTCTCCACCTTGTGTCCATGACAACAGAAAGTAAACACACTTCACACATGTGATGGAGTGTAAGCATGGTGTCACACACACACGCTCACACACGCTCACACACACGCTCACACACACACGCGCTCACACACACACACGCTCACACACACACGCTCACACACACACACGCTCACACACACACGCGCTCACACACACACACGCTCACACACACACGCTCACACACACACGCTCACACACACACGCTCACACACGCTCACACACACACACGCTCACACACACACGCTCACACACATACTGTGTTCATAGCTCTGCCCCAGACAGGGTGGTTCTATGTTACAACATTCTAGAACCCTCCCTGCACCCACACACACACTCCGACATACACACTCCGACACGAGACGCTCTCGTTCTTCCTCTCCTCCTTCTCTCTCCGTGAGACGATCATGGCTTCCAGACTAGCAGCACTGTGGCTGCTCTCTCTCCTCCTGGTGCAGCACTCCACTACCACAGACACAGGTCAGTACTGCTACCACACACACAGGTCAGTACTGCTACCACACACACAGGTCAGTACCGCTACACACACACAGGTCAGTACCGCTACCAACACACACAGGTCAGTACCGCTACCACACACACAGGTCAGTACCGCTACCACACACACAGGTCAGTACCGCTACCACACACACAGGTCAGTACCGCTACCATACACACAGGTCAGTACTGGGGAGGAGGGGGGGGGATACCTTGACCTTCAGGTAGAAAGGATATACCTGTTTATTTATGCGTGTGTGAGTGTGTGTGAGTTACGTAATAAAAACATGAAACCTTCACACCTCATGGACATACCTGATCAGGTAGATCTGGAAACTACGTGTAGATGTATGTGAGTGTGTGGCTGTGTGTGTGTGTGTGTGAGGGGGTGAGATGGCTGAGGGAGTCGGGCTACCAATCAGAAGGTTGCCAGTTCGATTCCCGGCCGTGAAAAATGACGTTGTGTCCTTGGGCAAGGCGTTTCACCCTACTTGCCTCGGGAGAATGTCCCTGTACTTACTGTAAGTCGCTCTGGATAAGAGCATCTGCTAAATGACTAAATGTAAATGTGTGTGTGTCAGATGATTTTTAGCTGGTGTGTCTTTGTTTCTCTGTCTGTCTCTCCTATCCTGTCTTCCTGCTGTCGCGACTGTTGTACATGTTTGAACTCTGTCTCCCCCCCAGGAGGGAGACGCCCCAGACTGACAGGGTTCCTGCCCCCCAGACTGACAGGGTTCCTGCCCCCTAGGCTGACAGGGTTCCTGCCCCCTAGGCTGACAGGGTTCCTGCCCCCTAGGCTGACAGGGTTCCTGCCCCCTAGGCTGGACGGTTCTCCTGTTCCCCCACCCTGCTGGGTTCTACCTCCTCTGGACCCGACCACAACCAGGAACACTGGGACTACAACTACCACAACTACCACTAGAACTACAAAACCCACACTCCTCCCTTCCCCCAGGCTCCACCTCCAGGCCAATCACAAGCTCTGCCTGTCAGTCTGTGGTCTCAGACTGCCTGCCTATTGGCTGCTGCCTGGACACAGACTACCCTACGAGCCAATGGGACACCTTCTCATCCTGAAGGGCGTGGCCTGCAGAGTGATGTCACATGGACTGGCATCACATGTTGATTGCTAGAAGAAGGCTCATTGGTGTTGTCAAGCTAGTCAGAATACACACACTCACACACACACACTCACTCACACACACACACACACTCACTCACTCACACACCCTGTCTGAGCTGAGGAGAAACACACACCACACACACCCTCACACACATACACACACACACATACACACATAGATACACACTCACACTGCAGGAATAATCCTTCTCAGAAGTGAGTTAATTCAATCCACCACTATGACAGACAGCCTGTATTAGACAACACAGAATACACAGTGTTTGCATGTGGAATGTCTCAATAAACCCAGTCAGGGTTGACCGTGAGTGTGTGTGTCCATCTGTGTGTGTGAGCGTTGGAAGGTGTGTGTTTTGCCGTGTGCGTCCAGAGTGGTGTGTGTGCGTTGGAGAGCGTGTGTGTTGGTGTGTGTGTCCGTCGTTGTCGTGGTGATGGCTGGAATGCGAACGTCCTTCTTCAGGTTCTTGCTGGTTCCTTTGGGATGTTTACCTGAAACACACACACACACACACACACTCAGTATAAGGTTGTGTTTGTGTGGAGTGTGTGTGTGTGTGTGTGGTGTGTGTGTGTGTGATGTGTGTGTACCCTCAGACAGTAGGGGGGTCCTCAGTTCTGGGAAGCGAAACTCTGACCTGCTGACCTCCGCTCTCTTCCTCACCATAGCAACCACACGGTCACCACGGTCACGCTCCGAAAGGAACGACCGCTCAGAGACTGCCTGGAGAGAGAGGAGAGGAGGAGGAGTGGAGTGGAGGAGGAGGAGGAGAGAGAGAGCGAGAGAGAGAGAGAGAGAGAGAGAGAGGAGAGGAGGAGAGGAGAGAGAGAGAGAGAGAGAGAGAGAGAGAGAGAGAGAGAGAGAGAGAGAGGAGAGAGAGAGAGAGAGAGAGAGAGAGAGAGAGAGAGAGAGAGGAGGAGGAGGAGAGAGAGAGAGAGAGAGAGAGAGAGAGAGAGAGAGAGAGAGAGAGAGAGAGAGAGAGAGAGAGAGAGAGGAGGAGAGAGAGAGAGGAGGAAGAGGAGAGAGAGAGAGGAGGAGGAGGAGGAGGGAGGAGGAGGAGGAGGAGAGAGAGGAGGGGAGGAGGAGGAGGAGGAGGAGAGAGAGGGGAGGAGAGAGAGGGGAGGAGAGAGAGAGGAGGAAGAGGAGAGAAAGGGTTAAGGGATTTGAAGAATGGATGACACAAGATCAGACACATACACACACAGCTGTACCTGTGTACTAGCAGTACAGTGTGTGGAGAGAGACTGCTGGGAGATTCTGCTGACGGTGTTTATGTGTCTCTTAGTCTTGTCAATAGACCTGGAGCACACACACACACGCATTAGTCCAGATCGAGCTACTAAACAGGATATGATACGTAGCCAAAATGCTGCACTGCATTCTGGGAGATGTAGTACCTGAGGCTGAGGGTTCCCAGGTGAGGCCACGCCCCCAGGCCAGGGTTGCCGTTGGTGAACGGGCTGTTGCCATTGACGACAGGAGCGAGGGAAGTGTGTGAGAGGGAGGGGGTGGGGGCGGGGGGCAGGGGGCTGACCGTAACCACATGGTCACAGGAGGTGCGGTCTGTTTCCCCCAGTCTGGTCGGGTCTTTTCTGGGTGCTGTGGTTGTTGTCTTGGTATCTTTGTGGTCGATGTGTCTCTTTGGTTCTGTCATTGTTGTCATGTTAGACGTACTGGTGTCCATGGTTACGGTCATGTTACGGTCAGGGTATCTTCTTGGCTCTGTGGTTGAGGTGTTTGTCATCATGGTTGTGGTTGTGTGGTCAAGGTTGTTCCTACACTCGGGGATTCTGTCAGGTTTATTGGTTGTGGTCATGCTGCTTGTGGTCATGCTGCTTGTGGTCATGCTGGTTGTGGTCATGTGGTCAGAGTCTCTTCCTGGTTGTGAGCTCAAGGTGGCTTTACAGGGTTTCGCTGCTGTGGTCGTGTTTGCTGTGGTTGTCTTAGTCGTGTTTGCGGTCATGATGCTTGTGTTTGCGGTCACGTCAGGGCTGGTTCTGGTCTCTGAGTGGTCGGGGTTTGTGGAGCTTCCACAAGGATCAGAGTCTCTTCCTGTGACCTGGAGAGTTTAAGAGAGTGTGTGTTGTAGTGTGTGTGTGCATGTACCTGTGTGTGTGTGTGTACCTGTGTGTGTGTGTGTGTGTGTGTACCTGTGTGTGTGTGCATGTACCTGTGTGTGTGTGTACCTGTGTGTGTGTGTACCTGTGTGTGTGTGTGTGTGTGTGTGTGTGTACCTGTGTATGTGTGCATGTACCTGTGTGTGTGTGTACCTGTGTGTGTGTGTGTGTGTGTGTGTGTACCTGTGTGTGTGTGTACCTGTGTGTGTGTGTGTGTGTGTGTGTGTGTGTGTGTGTACCTGTGTGTGTGTGCATGTACCTGTGTGTGTGTGTACCTGTGTGTGTGTGTGTGTGTGTGTGTGTGTGCATGTACCTGTGTGTGCATGTACCTGTGTGTGTGTGTACCTGTGTGTGTGTGCATGTACCTGTGTGTGTGTGTACCTGTGTGTGTGTGTGTGTGTGTGTGTGTACCTGTGTGTGTGTGTACCTGTGTGTGTGTGTGTGTGTGTGTGTGTGTACCTGTGTGTGTGTGTACCTGTGTGTGTGTGTGTGTGTGTGTGTGCATGTACCTGTGTGTGTGTGCATGTACCTGTGTGTGTGTGTACTGTGTGTGTGTGTGTGTGCATGTACCTGTGTGTGCATGTACCTGTGTGTGTGTGTACCTGTGTGTGTGTGCATGTACCTGTGTGTGTGTGTACCTTGCTGTTGTCTCCCTCCTCTCTCCTGCTCCTTCTGTTCTCCTTCTGAGGAATCATATTCAGCTCCTCCTCCAGCCTGCACACGCACACACACACACAGTTTGAGGATGTGTGTGTGTGTGAGTGTGTGTAGTGTGTGTGTGTGTGTGTGTAGTGTGTGTGTGTGTGCGTGTGTGTTACCGTAGGTGCAGCTGGTCGTAGGTGAACAGCTGGTGCAGCATGAGGTCTGAACATGAAGACCTGCTGTCAGGGTCCATCTGGAGACACTTCTGGTACACACACACACACATGTTATACACACACACACACGTTATACACACACACATGTTATACACACGCACACACGTTATACACACACACACGTTATATACACACACAGGTCAGTGTGGGGGCACAATTTATGTGTGTGTATAACGTGTGTGTGTGTATAACGTGTGTGTACCTGGGTGAGGTCCACAGCCTGCCAGGGGAGGGTGGGGTAGCGTAGCTGCAGAGGAGTGTGGGAGGCGGGGGGAACCGGGGGAACCGGGGGAACCTGGGGCAGAACCAGACCAGAGAACACAGGGTTCTGATGGAACACTTCCTGGTGACGGGGGGTCAGGTTACCTAGGATACCATGGAGAACACCGTCACATCACAGTCTGTGTGTTTGGTGTGTGTGTGTGGTGTGTGTGTGGCGTGTGTGTGGTGTGTGTGTGTGGTGTGTGTGTGTGTGGTGTGTGTGTGTGTGTGTGTGTGTGGTGTGTGTGTGTGTGTGTTCTCACCGAAGCACCTGATGATGTGGTAGAGCTGGTCTATATCAGAGTCTCCAGGGAACAGAGGCTCTCCTGTCAGCATCTCCACACACACACACCCTGCTGCCCACACATCTACTGGCCTGCACACACACACACACGCGCGCACACACACACACACACACACTCTTCATCATTAATATCACAAAAACACAGCAACTGATAAACTCGAAGTTGACCTCAATTCTGTGTGTGTGTGCATGTATATGTGTGTGTGTGTGTATATGTGTGTGTGTGTATATGTGTGTGTGTATGTGTGTGTGTACATGTGTGTGTGTACCTACTTGCCGTACAGGGTGTCCCCCACCAGCAGCTCGGGGGGGCGGTACCAGCGCGTGGCCACGTACTCCGTGTACTCCGCCCCCTCTGCCAGCGTGCGGGCGAAGCCAAAGTCACACAGCTTCACCACGCCCCCCCCTGACACCAGCAGGTTCTCTGCTTCACATCCCTGTGCAGGATCTGACACACACACCAAGTACACACACACACACACACCAGGTATACACACACACCAGGTACACACACACACACACACCAGGTACACACACACACACCAGGTATACACACACACACACCAGGTATACACACACATGAGGTATACACACACTCACAGGAGGTATAAACACACACCCGGCACACACACACATGAGGTATACACACACACCTGGCACACACACACATAATAATAATAATACATGTAATTTGTAATGCACTTTATATTAAGCAAATCCCAAAGTGCTACATGATAAAACAGGTAAGTGCTAAAAAAAAAAGAAAAAAAAAAAAGAAAACACATGGAGAGCATGAAAAATTTTAAATGAAACAACAAGAGGTGTACACACACACACACCCGGCACACACACACATGAGGTGTACACACACACACACCCGGCACACACACACATGAGGTGTACACACACGCACACAACATGTGGGGGCTCACGTTGTGCTGGTGGCAGAAGCACAGGGCTCGGAGGGTCTGGTAGAGGTAGCGCCTGGCCCGGTCCTGACCCAGACCACACGGGTTCTGCTCCAGCTCTTCCAGAAGGTTCCTCTCCACAAACTCAAACACCAGGAACACCCTGCGCCTCCTCCGGAACACCCCGAGCAGCCTCACCAGGTTCACATGCTGCAGTTGCTGAGGGGGGGAGGGAGGGGAGAGAGGAGGGGGAGGGGAGAGAGGGGGAGGGGAGAGAGGGGGAGGGGAGGGAGGGAGAGAGGGGGAGGGGAGAGAGGGGAGGGAGAGAGGGAGAGAGGGAGGGAGATAGGGGAGGGTCGAGGGAGAGAGAGAGGGAGGGAGAATAGGGGAGGGGTCGAGGGGAGAGAGAGAGGGAGGGAGATAGGGGAGGGTCGAGGGGAGAGAGAGAGGGAGGGAGATAGGGGAGGGTCGAGGGGAGAGAGAGAGGGAGGGATGATAGGGGAGGGTCGAGGGGAGAGAGAGAGGGAGGGAGATAGGGGAGGGTCGAGGGGAGAGAGAGAGGGGAGTGAGAGAGAGAGGGAAAGGATATGAGGAGGGGGTGGGGGGGGAGAGAGAGAGAGAGAGGGGTGAGGAGGAGAGGAAAAGAGTAGAGATGAGTGAATAAGATTGATACAGGGGCAAGTTTCATTATACCTTAGACCATTTAGAAAATATGCTTATTTAATTAAGAAA
>CM042875.1:137106-234606 GCA_023658055.1 Thaleichthys pacificus | reverse complement strand
ATCTGGTGATGTTCTGGCAGAACCACCTGTCGAGGGAACATTAGAGATCATTTGAGAACTCCAAAATCATCAGAGAACATTAGTGCATAGTGTGTCGAATCTACTGTGTAGTCTCTAGTATGTAGTATGCATAATGCAGGGTGTAGTATGCATAATGCAGGGTGTAGTATGCATAATGCAGGGTGTAGTAAGCAGTACTCACGTATTGGCCTCTATGCTGTGCTTCTCTCTGACATAGTTACTGGGGATGAATCCCTTGTTCCTGGGAGAGGAGAAGGAGAGGAGGAGAGGAGAAGGAGAGAGGAGGAGAGGAGAAGGAGAGGGGAGGAGAGGAGAAGGAGAGAGGAGGAGAGGAAGAGAAGGAAGGAAGAACATACAAATGTAATAAAGCTGTAATAAGTAGTTATTAGTAATGTCCTCTATTCAGCCAAATTTTGTTAAGGTTAGCCTCAGCATCATAACACACACACACACCCCTCACACACACACACCCCTCACACACACACAACCCTCACACATACACACACCCCTCACACACACACCCTCACACACACACAACCCTCACACATACACACACCCCTCACACACACACCCTCACACACACACACACCCCTCACACACACACACACCCCTCACACACCCCTCCCCCTACCCGTGCTGGTCCTGGGCCCTCCACCAGAGCTGGTCCTGCTGGTGCAGGATGGTGTACTCTGCCCCGCGACACAGCCTCAGCTCAGACTCATCCCGTGCTGAGAAGTCACACTCAGCCACCACCTTCATCCTGACCTCACCCCCATCATCATCATCCTCAGGGGGGGGGAGGGGGCAGCTGGCGCCGGGAGCGCTCCAACTGGGGGGGAAGAGAGAGAGACGGAGGGATAGGGAGGGAGGGAGACATGGAGAGAGATGGACAATCAGAAAAGAGAGAGGCAGTATGTGTGTATAAGTGTATGAGTGTGTGTGTATGAGTGTGTGTGTGTGTGTACCTGGTAAGCTCGTCCAGGATACCTCCTGGAGTGAAGCAGAGAGAGGTGTTGTCCTCCAAACGGGTACTGACCTCTCTGACGCACACACACACACACCAACGTTAAACTGTGTGTTAGTGTTTGACCTCTTTGAAACATAACACAAACATTACACTATGAGTATGTGTGTGTGTGCGTGCGTGTGTGTGTGCGTGCGTGTGTGTTGTGTGTGTGGTTACTGTACCTGGTCTGAACGGCACAGCAGCAGCAGCAGAAAATTGAATTAATAGAATGATCTGGAGAAAGAAAAGGGAGAGAGCCTGTCTATCTGTTTGTCTGCCTGTCTGCCTGCCTGTCTGTCTGCCTGTCTGTCTGTCTGTCTGTCTGTTTGTCTGCCTGTCTGCCTGCCTGTCTGTCTCTCTGCCTTGTCTGTCTGTCTGTCTATCTGTTTGTCTGCCTGTCTGCCTGCCTGTCTGTCTGTCTCTCTGCCTGTCTGTCTGTCTGTCTGTCTGTCTGTTTGTCTGTTTGTTTGTCTGCCTGTCTGTCTGTCTATCTGTTTGTCTGCCTGTCTGCCTGCCTGTCTGTCTGTCTCTCTGCCTGTCTGTCTGTCTGTCTGTCTGTTTGTTTGTTTGTCTGTCTGTCTGTCTGTTTGTCTGCCTGTCTGTCTTATTGATGTATTTCACTTACTGGACTGAAGCATGGCTGACAGAAGGTTGATCTCTCCTCCTCTTCTCCCTCTCTCCTCTGGGATCTGGGCAGGCCAGGGGTCAGGGGTCAGCCTGCGTCTCAAGCATTCGTCCTGAAAATAACCGACTAGAGAAAGACAGGATGACAAAGAAGTGGAGAAGGAGAAGAAGAGAGAAAGAGGCGGAGAGAGGAGAAACAGGATGTGCAGGTGACGTAGGGGTAGACCACAGACTGCTTGTTCACCATGACGATAGTCAGGCCGGATACCACCCTAGTGAACTACACACTACACACTCACGCACACACACGTGCGCACTCACTGCAAACATGCGTGTGTTGTAGTTGATTGGTGGGTGTCATGTTTTAGAACTGTTTACATTTACATTTAGTCATTTAGCAGACGCTCTTATCCAGAGCGACTTACAGTAAGTACAGGGACATTCCCCCCGAGGCAAGTAGGGCGAAGTGCCTCGCCCAAGGACACGTCATTTTGCACGGCCTGGAATCGAACCGGCAACCTTCTGATTAATAGCCCGATTCCCTAACCGCTCAGCCATCTGACTTCCCTGTTGACACATGAAGGTGATGGAGGGCTGCAGTGTGTAGCCTACATGTGTGTGTGTCTGTTGTGCGTGTGCGTGTATGTGTGTGCGTGTGTGATGAATAAAGTGCTGTAATTCTTTACAGTTGGCAGATTCATTTGACAGTCAAATCAGCTTTAACTAGTATTTCTGTCTCCCAAGAAATAACACACACACACACATACACCCGCACGCACGCACACCCCCCGCACACAGACACACTTTCCTTAACTTCCTCATTAAACTTGATTTGGTCATTATAGCTCGTATCCAACGGACCGTCTGCGTTTCCTGGTTGCGCGAGCGACACAATGACACTGACACGGTTTCTGGAGGTTTACCGCGGGAAGTAAAGAAGGTAAGGACTTTTTTTTAAAACGTTTGAAAACGACAAAAAATAATCGTTTTTAAACGTTTCTTTAATCGCCCCAGATCTTCTTTATAGTATCGGTTCCTCGCAGCCCCAACACAGTTGGTCTTCTTTGACGCTGAAATATTTTTTTCTTTCCGGCGACATAGCTTGTTGTGAAGTGTTTTTGAATTGCTATTGTGAAACTTAACGATTCCGAAGACTGGGAAACCAAGGTAGGTAAACACCGAACGAGAAGAAGAGACAGGTGTTTGCGTGTGTGGTGACGTAGCGTTGTGTTCCCGAGCGTGCGTCCTTTAGCTGCACGGTGCACTAACTTAGTTCTACGAAGAAAACCGGACATTATTAAATAAATGTATGATTTTAATTAGATTGGCGTTTAACACTTAAAGAAGAAAGTGTTTTGAAGCTGTTTTGATCCCTGGCAACTGTCTCCCTCTCCCCTCCTCTCCTTTCCTCTCCTCTCCCCTCCTCCCCTCCCCTCCCTCCCTCCCTCCCCTCCTCTCCCCTTCTCTCCCCTCTTCCTCTCCTCTCCCCTCCTCCCCTCTCCTCTCCCCTCCTCCCCTCCCCTCACCCTCCTCTCCTCTCTCCTCTCCCCTCCTCCCCCTCCTCCCCTCTTCCTCTCCTCTCCCCTCCTCCCCTCTCCTCCTCCCCTCCTATCCTCCCCTCACCCTCCTCTCCTCTCTCCTCTCCCCTCCTCCCCTCTTCCTCCCCTCTCCCCTCCTCCCCTCCTCCCCTCCCCTCCCCCTCCTCTCCTCTCTCCTCTCCTCTTTCCTCTCCCCTCCTCCCCTCTTCCTCTCCTCTCCCCTCCTCCCCTCTCCTCCTCCCCTCCCCTCCCCTCCCCTCACCCTCCTCTCCTCTCCCCTCCTCCCCTCTCCTCCTATCCTCCCCTCACCCTCCTCTCCCCTCCTCCCCTCTTCCTTTCCCCTCCTCCCCTCTCCTCCTCCCCTCCCCTCACCCTCCTCTCCCCTCCTCCCCTCCCCTCCCCTCACCCTCCTCTCCTCTCCCCTCTTCCTCTCCCCTCCTCCCCTCTCCTCCTCCCCTCACCCTCCTCCCCTCCCCCTCCTCTCCTCTCTCCTCTCCTCCAGTAGTGTGATCGATGGGCAGCCGGAGGTGGGAGTGGCCGGTGCCAAGATGAGTGCTGAGGTGCTACTGGAGGAGATGCTGACCAAGCGATCACAGCAGAAGAAGAGAACCTCCCCTCTGAACTACAAGGACAGGCTGTTTGTCCTCACCTCCGCTAGGATCAGCTACTACGAGAGCAGGGCTGAGGTACTCACACACACACACACTCACACACACACTCACACACACACACACACACACACACACTAGGCTGTTTGTCCTCACCTCGCTAGGATCAGCTACTACGAGAGCAGGGCTGAGGTACTCACACACACACACACTCACACACACACACACACACACACACACACACACACACACACACACACACACACTAGGCTGTTTGTCCTCACCTCCGCTAGGATCAGCTACTACGAGAGCAGGGCTGAGGTACTCACACACACACACACACACACACACACACACACACACACACACACACACACACACTAGGCTGTTTGTCCTCACCTCCGCTAGGATCAGCTACTACGAGAGCAGGGCTGAGGTACTCACACACACACACACTCACACACACACACACACACACACACACTCACACACACACTCACACACACACACTCACTCACACACACTCACACACACACACACACTAGGCTGTTTGTCCTCACCTCCGCTAGGATCAGCTACTACGAGAGCAGGGCTGAGGTACTCACACACACACACACTCACACACACACACACACACACACACACACACACACACACACACACACACACACACACACTCACACACACACACACACACACACACTCACACACACACTCACACACACACACTCACTCACACACACTCACACACACACACACACTAGGCTGTTTGTCCTCACCTCCGCTAGGATCAGCTACTACGAGAGCAGGGCTGAGGTACTCACACACACACACACACACACTCACACACACACTCACACACACACACACACACACACACACACACACACACACACACACTAGGCTGTTTGTCCTCACCTCCGCTAGGATCAGCTACTACGAGAGCAGGGCTGAGGTACTCACACACACACACACACATGTTGTTGCTGATGTTGTTGTGTTGACAGAAGAGGAGCAGGAAGGGCTTTGTGGACCTCAGCAAGGTTCGCTGTGTGGAGATCGTTAAGAATGAGGGCGGAACCATACCGTGTCACAACAAATACCCCTTCCAGGTGAGCCTGACCCCTGACCCCCGACCCTAACCCCTAACCCTGACCCTAAACCATTATTCATCTTAATCCCATGATGTATTAATAGATGAATACACTTAAACAATTACATAAATAATATACACGTGATAATGATGCTGTGTGCCTCTGTGTGTGTGTGTGTGTGCATGCCTGTGTGTGTGTGTGTGTGTGTGCATGCCTGTGTGTGTGTGTGTCTGCATGCCTGTGTGAGAGAAGGTGGTGTATGACTCCAGCATCCTGTATGTGTTTTCCCCTAGCCATGACAGCAGGAGTGTGTGGGTCCAGAGCATCAAAGACAGTCTGTAACACAGATCATCTATCTATGATATCACTGTCATCTATTATATCACTGTCATCTATTATATCACTTTCATCTATTATATCACTGTCATCTATTTATAAATCATAGATCATCTATTTATAAATCACAGATCATCTATTTATAAATCACTGTCATCTATTTAGAATCATGAAGCCGTGTGATTGGCTGATGCTTCTGCCGTGTGATTGGCTTCTGCTGTGTGATTAGCTGATGCTTCTGCCGTGTGATTGGCTGATACTTCTGCCGTGTGATTGGCTTCTGCCGTGTGATTGGTGCAGGGATCAGGCTGAACACAGAGGTGCAAGCCAAGTTCCACCCCCAGTTCTGGCAGGAGGGGGTGTGGCTCTGCTGTCGTCAGGCCGACAAGCTGGCCCCCGGCTGTGAGGAGTACAACCTGTTAGGAGACAGTAAGATCACACACACACACACCACATATACGCACACACTCTCAACACACACACATATACTCTAAACACACACACATACTTATATATACACACACTCTTAACAAACACACACTCTCAACACACACACACTATCTCACCCTCTCTAGTGGAGTTGGTCTGTAGTAACTGTGTCACCTGCTGTTGTCAGTTTCCAGGAAGCCTCTCCCCCCTGTTCCTGAAGAGGACAAGGTGAGATTCACACGCACACACACACACACTGGACACACACACTGGGGACACGCACACACACCGGACACACACACACACACACCGGACACACGCACAAACACCACACACAAACTTCTGCTTACTTCTCTGGAAGTGTCTGTTCTTGAAAAGCTGAGCTCTCGCCCGTCCCTCCCCCTCCCCCTCCAGTTCCGCCGCCCCCCCCCCTCCTCCCCCCCCAGGTCTGGGCAGCAGCCTGGAGGAGGGGGAGGAGGGGGAGGGGAGGGGGAGGGGGAGGAGGTGCTGGTGCTGGCGCTGTATGACTTCCCTGGGGCGGAGCCTCATGACCTCACGCTGGTCAAGGGAGAAGAGTACGTCATCCTGGAGAAGTGTGACGTCAACTGGTACAGGGCCCGCAACACACACGGGTCAGTGTGTGTGTGTGTGTCTATAAAACTATTAGAGGAACTTAACTGAGATATATAATTGACTTGTGAGTGTGTGTGTGTGTGTATGGGTGTGTGTGTGTATGGGTGTGTGTGTGTATGGGTGTGTGTGTGTGGGTGTGTTGCAGGGAAGAGGGCTACATCCTAGTAACTACGTGACAGAGAAAAAATCAGATGACCTGCGTCAGTATGTGTGAGTGACATCATCACATGTGACATCATCACTTGTGACATCATAACTTGTGACATCATCACAGTCATCCCCACCCACTCACTCACCTAATTCCTGTTTGTTGTTGTTATTGTCTGTTCCAGCTGGTACAGTAAACAGGTCAACAGGAACAAGGCTGAGGAGCTTTTGAGGAGAGAGGTGGATTCTAGAACCATCACATGACACATTCTAGAAATATCACATGACAGGTTCTAGAACCATCACATGACACATTCTAGAATGAGCAGTTTAATTGAGTAGCTGAAATCAAATCAGCTACATTGAGGATTAATTAGCTTATATGGGTTGATTCAGTAGTGTGAGATGGCTGAGCGGTTAGGGAATCGGGCTATTAATCAGAAGGTTGTCAGTTAGATTCCCCGCCGTGCAAAATGACGTTGTGTCCTTGGGCAAGGCTTCACCCTACATGCCTCGGGGGGAATGTCTGCTAAATGTAAATGTGTGACAGTAGTGTGACTCTGTCGCTCTGTCTGACAGTGACAGTGATTCTGTGGCGCCCCCTGCAGGATAAAGAGGGAGGCTTCATGGTTAGAGACTCCAGCAGTGCTGGAGCCCACACCGTGTCGCTCTACACCAAGTCAGGGTACGTCCTCTCACAGGGTGTGTGTGTGTGTGGTGTGTGTGTGTGTGTGTGTGGTGTGTGTGTGTGTGTGTGTGTGTGTGTGTGTGGTGTGTGTGTGGTGTGTGTGTGGTGTGTGTGTGTGTGTGTGTGTGTGTGGTCTGTGTGTGTGTGTGTGGTGTGTCTGTGTGTGTGTGTGTGTGGTGTGTCTGTGTGTGTGTGTGTGTGGATGCAGGCATTAATGAAGCACTACCATATGAAGCAGACTCTGGGTTGGGGTGTGTTTGTTTTGTGTGCTGTGCAGGGAGGGTGGCGCAGCAGTCAAGCACTACCACATCAAGTGCACCCAGAGCCAGCAGTTTTACCTGGCAGAGAGACACCTGTTCAATACCATACCTGAACTCATAGAGTACCACAAACACAACGCTGCAGGTAACCCATACACACTAACACACACACATACACTCACTCACACACACCTGTTCAACACCATACTTGAGCTCAGAGTGCCACCAACACAATGCTGCAGGTAACACCACGGTGCACCTGTGTCCCCCCTCCCCCCTGTGTCCCCCCTCCCCCTGTGCCCCCCTCCCCCCTGTGCCCCCCCCCTCCCCCCTGTGCCCCCCCCCCCCCCCTGTGTCCCCCTCCCCCCTGTGCCCCCCTCCCCAGGACTGGTGGCCAGGCTGAGGTACCCAGTGGGGGATCAGGACACACCTGCCCCCTCTACTGCAGGCTTCAGCTACGGTAAACACACCTCTATCCCTCCATCCTCCATCTCTCTATCTCTCTATCCCTCCATCCTCCATCTCTCTATCTCTCTATCCCTCCATCCTCCATCTCTCTATCTCTCTATCCCTTCATCCCTCCATCTCTCTCTATCTCTCTATCCCTTCATCCTCCATCTCTCTATCCCTCCATCCTTCATCCTCCATCTCTCTCCCTCTCCTGCCGTGTAGAGAAGTGGGAGATCAACCCCAGTGAGCTGACCTTCATGAAGGAGCTGGGCAGCGGTCAGTTTGGGGTGGTGCGTCTGGGCAAGTGGAGGGCTCAGCACAAGGTGGCCATCAAGGCCATCAGAGAAGGAGCCATGCTGGAGGAAGACTTCATAGAGGAGGCCAAGGTCATGATGTAGGTAGCACACACACACACACACACATGTACACACACTCAGGTACACACACTCAGGTACACACACTCATGTATACACACTCATTCATGTACACACACTGACACACATACACTCAGATATACACGCACCCTCATATACACACGCCCACACAACCCAAGGTCATGATGTAAATATGTGTCTTACTCAAGTCAATTAAGTCCTCTAACAATGTATATGTTGCACACGCGTGTGTGTGCACGTGTGTGTGTGCACGTGTGTGTGTGTGGTACAGGAGGCTCTCTCACCCTAAGCTGGTGCAGCTGTATGGCGTGTGCTCCCAGCAGGATCCCGTCTACATCGTGACGGAGTTCATGGAGCTAGGCTGCCTGCTCAACCATGTCAGACAGCACCGAGACCACCTGGCTGCAGGTACACACACACATACACACACACATACACACACACACCAGTGTTCTCTGGAGTGTGAACAGGAAGTCCCTGGAGACAGGAAGTGACATGTTCTGTGTTCCTGTTCCTCAGGCTCCCTGCTGAGCTTCTGTCTGGACGTGAGCGAGGGCATGGAGCACCTGGAGCACCACGGCTTCATCCACAGGGACCTGGTGAGTCTCCAGCCAATAGGGACAGACCTGGTGAGTCTCCAGCCAATAGGGACAGACCTGGTGAGTCTCCAGCCAATAGGGACAGACCTGGTGAGTCTCCAGCCAATAGGGACAGACCTGGTGAGTCTCCAGCCAATAGGGACAGACCTGGTGAGTCTGCAGCCAATAGGGACAGACCTGGTGAGACCATGGTTTGAAAGTATGTTAAACTGACCAATGGCATAAGAACATGTTCAGATGTCCAATGGCGTGAGAGTAAAGTATGTCTCCACAGGCAGCCAGGAACTGTCTGGTGAACGCTGCTCTGGTGGTGAAGGTGTCTGACTTTGGCATGGCCAGGTACACACACACACACACACTGCTAAGATAGTTACACACACACACACACACACTGCTAAGATAGTTACACACACACACACACTGCTAAGATAGTTACACACACACACACACTGCTAAGATAGTTACACACACACACACCCACACACACTGCTTAGATAGTTACACACACACACACACACACTGCTAAGATAGTTACACACACACACTGCTTAGATAGTTACACACACACACACACACACACACTGCTAAGATAGTTACACACACACACTGCTTAGATAGTTACACACACACACACACTGCTAAGATAGTTACACACACACAAACTGCTAAACTAGGTACACATACACACTGCTAAGATAGTTACACAGCACACACTGCTAAACTAGGTACAAACACACGTGTTCCAGGAATGTTCTAGATAACCAGTACACCAGTTCTTCAGGAGCCAAGTTTCCCTAGTCTTGTAGGTTATTGGTTCTGATCTAGATACATTCTAGTTGTTCTAGGTACACACCTAGATTCCAAGTGTGTTCTAGGTGGTTCTAGGTTCTGTTCTGTGTTCCAGGTATGTTCTAGATAACCAGTACACCAGTTCGTCAGGATCCAAGTTCCCAGTGAAGTGGTCTCCTCCGGAGGTGTTTAACTGCAAATACAGCAGCAAGTCTGACGTCTGGTCCTTCGGTCAGTAGGCTGGAGGGAGTGTGTGTTATCACTCATCTGTGTGCGTGTGTGTGTGCGTGTGTGAGAGTCTGTGTGTGTGCGTGTGTGTTATTCCTTACCGGTATTTGTGTGTGTGTGTGTGTGTGCAGGGGTGCTAATGTGGGAGGTGTTCACCAGAGGCAGGATGCCTTTTGAGCAGAGCCCCAACCACCAGGTGGTGCTGATGGTGTCCCAGGGCCAGCGGCTCTACCGGCCCAAGATGGCCGCCGCCGCCATCTATCACATAATGCTGCGCTGCTGGAAAGAGGTACTTCCTGTCACACGCTTCCTGCTTCCTGTTTGTTGGCCCGAGAGATAGATAGATTTTTTTATAATCTCTCTCTGATTATGTATTTATTTATCTCTTTATCTCTCTTTATCTCTCTCCCCCTCCAGAAGCCAGAAGAGAGACCCTCCTTCTCCCAGCTATGTGAACTGATCTGTGACTCCCTGGAAGTGGAGGGGTCATCACCCTGAACCGACCAATCACACACAGGGACCAACACAACTGACCAATCAGATCAACTGTCCCAGGTTTCAGATGATGACACTCCAGACTCCCCCGGCCGATGGTTTGGAATGCTGGAGCTAGAGGGATATTCTAGAACCTATTCTAACCTTCCAGAATCTACTGTAGAAGATATCTCTTCCTGTAAGGATAGATGGAAACAGACACGCTTGTGAATGAATGATTTGATTTAATCCCTTCCTTCCTTAATTAACCCACTGACGTATTCCAGTTGGTATATGAGATCTCCTAACCAAGTCATGTATATCTCCTAACCAAGTATGCCTCATAACCAGTCCTGTATGTGTTACTGTGTGTATGTGTTACTGTGTGTCTAGTTGTGTTTAGAAGCTTCTGTGACATATTGAATGGTTGTATAATCTCTATTAAACAGACGTGAAACTGAACAAATGAATAATTGATAAATAAGTGATAAATAATACACAATGTACGCTTGATAAACAAAACTGCAAACCAGAACAACACAAACACACACACAAACACATAATGCACACATACACTTCAACGCACTCACTCATCCTCAAGCCGCAAATACACACTCACACACACGCACGCACACACACTCACACACACCTTCTTGATAAGAAGCTATGATCTGTGGCCGTCTGATCTGCCAGATCAGTTAGTTATGCATGAGCTGCACTACACAACACACCTGCACCTGATCCCTTAGCGACCCGCCCCGACGACCAGCCAAGTCACTCCAGGAGGAGCCTGAAGACTCTGCCAGCAGTACACAGACCTGGAGGAGCCTGGACACCTGGAGGAGCCTGGACACCTGGAGGAGCCTGGACACCTGGAGGAGCCTGGACACCTGGAGGACACCTGGAGGAGCCTGGAGGACACCTGGAGGATACCTGGAGGAGCCTGGAGGACACCTGGAGGATACCTGGACACCTGGAGGAGCCTGGACACCTGGAGGAGCCTGGAGGACCACCTGGAGGATACCTGGACACCTGGAGGAGCCTGGACACCTGGAGGACACCTGGAGGACACCTGGAGGACACCTGGAGGATACCTGGACACCTGGAGGATACCTGGACACCTGGAGGAGCCTGGACACCTGGAGACACCTGGAGGAGCCTGGACACCTGGAGGATACCTGGACACCTGGAGAAGCCTGGACACCTGGAGGATACCTGGACACCTGGAGAAGCCTGCAGGACACCTAGAGGACATTTGGACACCTGTAGGACACCTGGAGGATACCTGGACACCCGGAGGATACCTGGACACCCGAGGATACCTGGACACCTGTAGGACACCCGGAGGATACCTGGACACCTGGAGGACACCTGGAGGAGCCTAGACACCTGTAGGTTTGGTCTGGAGCTTATCTACATGACCATCTGAAAGGTAAGGCCAGGCGAGGGTAGGACAGGGGCCAGGTGTGGGGGAGGTGAGGGGAGGAGATACGGGGGGGGGGGCTGTTTGAGGAGAGCCTTGGGGTCAGGTTCCTGGAGGTCGCTGTCCTCAGAAGAGGTCAGAGGTGATGTGTATTTCCCATCCAGCATGATGTCATCTGAATTATTCACAACTGGACGCTACTCTCTCTCCTGTCCACACACACACACACACACTCATATACACACACAGTCCTGTCTTTCAGACTCACGGAACATGAAATTGGATACAGATCTTTACGCACACATGCAATTTCAATTTACCTCCTCTTCCTCCTCCCCTCCTTCTCTTCCTCCCCTCCTCCTCCTCTCCTCCTCCTCTTTTCCTCCTCCTCCTCTCCTCCCATCCTCTCCTCCTGTCCTCCTCCTTTCCTCCTCCTCTCCTTCTCCTCCAGATGTCATGGTGTTCTTCCTGTCATGGTTCTAAGTTCCGTCATGTGTTTGGGAAGGCCGCGGGGCGAGACCATGCCTACGACGGTGTGCCCATCACACGCAGTGTCCATGACAACCACTACTGCTCCGTGAACCCGCTCTTCATCGCCGTGGTGACGGAGTGCGCCGGGGGCGGGGCCTTCCTGGTCCTGCCTGTCCATCATGTAACTAACTTCCTGTTATTCATGCTTTTAAACAAAAGGTGGCTGCCAGTGTGTGAGTGTGCATGACAGTATCGCTTGACTTCCTTAGTGAAAGCTATTGAATAATACATGATTTTGACGGTGATCTCCTGATCCCAATACCACTCCTCCCCCCCCCCCCCCAGAAGGGAAGAGTGTCCCCCCAGCAGCCCAGGGTCTCTGGCCACACCTCCAGGGTTCTGGACGTCAAGTGGAACCCCTTCGACGACCTCTGCATCGCATCCTGCTCCGAAGACTGCACCGTCAGTATCTGAGACGGGTGGATGGAGAGAGAGACGGAATGATAAGGGCCGGGTTTATCTGGGAAACCCGGCCAAGATAGGTTTACACAGTGTGTGTGTGTGTGTGTGTGCAGGTGAAGATCTGGGACATCCCGTCTCAAGGAGTACAGCAGAACATCACCGTGGCAAGGAAGACTCTGATGGGTCACTCCAAAAGGGTGGGGCTTATCGAGTGGCATCCAACCGCCAGAGACCTGCTGGTTAGCTCCGCCTACGACTACAAGGTGAGGATCACACACACACATGAATACACACATGAACACACACATGAACACACACATTTCATTGTGCCCTCCCCTCCCCTCTTTTCTCTCCCCTCCCCTCTCTCCCCTCCCTCCCCCTCCCCTCTTTTCTCTCCCCTCCCCTCCCCTCTCTCCCCTCCCTCCCCTCCTCCCCTCCCCAGGTGATGGTGTGGGATGTGTCCCAGGCTGGCAGGGTGCTCCGGCCGGTGAGGCAGCTCCAGACCCCCGAGCTGCTGCTCTCAGTGAGCCTGAGCAGGGACGGCCGCTGGCTGGCCTGCTGCTGCCGGGACCGCAGGCTCCTGGTCCTGGAGCCCCGCTCTGGACGCATCCTGCAGGTGGGGCACACACCACTGAGTGTCTGTGTGTCTGACCTTAGCGTGTGTGTAAGATGTGTGTGTGTGTGTGTGTAGGAGTCGGGCAGGGCCTCCCACAGGGCCAGTAAGGTGCTGTATGCAGGAGACCAGCTGGTGTCTACTGGGACCTCCTGCTGGAACCAGAGACAGGTGGCTGTCTGGGACCCGGTGAGTGTGTGTGCGTCTGTCCTGTGTGTGTGTGCGTCTGTCCTGTGTGTGTGTGTGTGTGCGTGCGTCTGTCCTGTGTGTGTGTGCGTCTGTCCTGTGTGTGTGTGTGTGTGTGTGTGTGTGTGCGTCTGTCCTGTGTGTGTGTGTGTGACCTCTGTGTGTGTGTGTAGGAGGACCTGTCTGAACCTCTACTGGAGGAGGAATTGGATGGTTCTTCTGGAGTTCTGTTTCCATTCTACGACCCTGACACACACATGCTCTACCTGGCTGGCAAGGTACTGTACACACACACACACACACACTTTACGTGACTGGCAAGAGGACCAATACCTGTACCCCCCCAGGGAGATGGGAACATCAGGTACTATGAGCTGAGCTCAGAGAAGCCCTACCTGCACTACCTGACAGAGTACCGCTCCCTACTGCCCCAGAGAGGCCTGGGTAGGTCACACACACACACACATATACACACACACACACATATACCACACCACATACACCACACACAGCCCACACACACACACATACACCACACACAGCCCACACACACATATATACACACACACAAGCCCACACACACATATACACACACACATATATACACACACACAGCCCACACACACATATATACACACACACAGCCCACACACACATATACACACACACATATATACACACACACAGCCCACACACACATATATACACACACACATATATACACACACATATACACACACACAGCCCACACACACATATATATACACACACACAGCCCACACACACATATACACACACACACATATACACACACACAGCCCACACACACATATATACACACACACAGCCCACACACACATATATACACACACACAGCCAACACACACATATACACACACACACAGCCCACACACACACATATATACACACACACAGCCCACACACTAATGTCTGCCTGACCTCTGACCCCTGCAGGGGTCATGCCTAAGCGCGGTCTGGATGTGAGAGGCTGCGAGGTGTTCAGGTTCTACCGCCTCATCACTGAGAAACACCTGGTGGAACCCCTGTCAATGATCGTCCCCCGCAAGGTAGGGGGGGAGGGGGGGAGAGAGGTAGAGTAACAGTGTGGTCTGTAGCAGGAGGAGAGGGGGGAGAGAGAGGTAGAGTAACAGTGTGGTCTGTAGCAAGAGGAGAGGGGGGAGAGAGAGGTAGAGTAACAGTGTGGTCTGTAGCAGGTGAGAGGGGGGAGAGAGAGGTAGAGTAACAGTGTGGTCTGTAGCAGGAGGAAAGGGGGGAGAGAGAGGTAGAGTAACAGTGTGGTCTGTAGCAGGTGAGAGGGGGGAGAGAGAGGTAGAGTAACAGTGTGGTCTGTAGCAGGAGGAAAGGGGGGAGAGAGAGGTAGAGTAACAGTGTGGTCTGTAGCAGGTGAGAGGGGGGAGAGAGAGGTAGAGTAACAGTGTGGTCTGTAGCAGGTGAGAGGGGGGAGAGAGAGGTAGAGTAACAGTGTGGTCTGTAGCAGGTGAGAGGGGGGAGAGAGAGGTAGAGTAACAGTGTGGTCTGTAGCCGGAGGAGAGGGGGGAGAGAGAGGTAGAGTAACAGTGTGGTCTGTAGCAGGAGGAGAGGGGGGAGAGAGAGGTAGAGTAACAGTGTGGTCTGTAGCAGGAGGAAGAGGGGGGAGAGAGAGGTAGAGTAACAGTGTGGTCTGTAGCAGGAGGAAAGGGGGGAGAGAGAGGTAGAGTAACAGTGTGGTCTGTAGCAGGTGAGAGGGGGGAGAGAGAGGTAGAGTAACAGTGTGGTCTGTAGCAGGTGAGAGGGGGGAGAGAGAGGTAGAGTAACAGTGTGGTCTGTAGCAGGTGAGAGGGGGGAGAGAGAGGTAGAGTAACAGTGTGGTCTGTAGCAGGTGAGAGGGGGGAGAGAGAGGTAGAGTAACAGTGTGGTCTGTAGCAGGTGAGAGGGGGGAGAGAGAGGTAGAGTAACAGTGTGGTCTGTAGCAGGTGAGAGGGGGGAGAGAGAGGTAGAGTAACAGTGTGGTCTGTAGCAGGTGAGAGGGGGGGAGAGAGAGGTAGAGTAACAGTGTGGTCTGTAGCAGGTGAGAGGGGGGAGAGAGAGGTAGAGTAACAGTGTGGTCTGTAGCAGGTGAGAGGGGGGAGAGAGAGGTAGAGTAACAGTGTGGTCTGTAGCAGGTGAGAGGGGGGAGAGAGAGGTAGAGTAACAGTGTGGTCTGTAGCAGGAGGAAAGGGGGGAGAGAGAGGTAGAGTAACAGTGTGGTCTGTAGCAAGAGGAGAGGGGGGAGAGAGAGGTAGAGTAACAGTGTGGTCTGTAGCAGGTGAGAGGGGGGAGAGAGAGGTAGAGTAACAGTGTGGTCTGTAGCAGGTGAGAGGGGGGAGAGAGAGGTAGAGTAACAGTGTGGTCTGTAGCAGGTGAGAGGGGGGAGAGAGAGGTAGAGTAACAGTGTGGTCTGTAGCAGGAGGAAAGGGGGGAGAGAGAGGTAGAGTAACAGTGTGGTCTGTAGCAAGAGGAGAGGGGGGAGAGAGAGGTAGAGTAACAGTGTGGTCTGTAGCAGGTGAGAGGGGGGAGAGAGAGGTAGAGTAACAGTGTGGTCTGTAGCAGGTGAGAGGGGGGAGAGAGAGGTAGAGTAACAGTGTGGTCTGTAGCAGGAGGAGAGGGGGGAGAGAGAGGTAGAGTAACAGTGTGGTCTGTAGCAGGATGAGAGGGGGGAGAGAGAGGTAGAGTAACAGTGTGGTCTGTAGCAGGTGAGAGGGGGGAGAGAGAGGTAGAGTAACAGTGTGGTCTGTAGCAGGTGAGAGGGGGGAGAGAGAGGTAGAGTAACAGTGTGGTCTGTAGCAGGTGAGAGGGGGGAGAGAGAGGTAGAGTAACAGTGTGGTCTGTAGCAGGTGAGAGGGGGGAGAGAGAGGTAGAGTAACAGTGTGGTCTGTAGCCGGTGAGACGGGGGGAGAGAGAGGTAGAGTAACAGTGTGGTCTGTAGCAGGTGAGAGGGGGGATGAGAGAGGTAGAGTAACAGTGTGGTCTGTAGCAGGTGAGAGGGGGGAGAGAGAGGTAGAGTAACAGTGTGGTCTGTAGCAGGTGAGAGGGGGAGAGAGTAGAGTAGTGTGGTCTGTAGCAGGTGAGAGGGATGAGAGAGGTAGAGTACAGTGTGGTCTGTAGGCAGGTGAGAGGGGGGAGAGAGAGGTAGAGTAACAGTGTGGTCTGTAGCAAGAGTGAGAGGGGGGAGAGAGAGGTAGAGTAACAGTGTGGTCTGTAGCAGGTGAGAGGGGGGAGAGAGAGGTAGAGTAACAGTGTGGTCTGTAGCAGGTGAGAGGGGGGAGAGAGAGGTAGAGTAACAGTGTGGTCTGTAGCAGGTGAGAGGGGGGAGAGAGAGGTAGAGTAACAGTGTGGTCTGTAGCAGGTGGGCGTGTTCCAGGAGGACCTGTACCCGATGACAGCAGGAGACCAGGCGGCCATGACAGCACAAGAGTGGCTCTCAGGGGACAACAAAGGTCAGTACCCCTCAGGGGTCAGAGGTCACCACCACCTCAGGGGTACTGACCTGAAGCCTCCATTAGCATTTAGCTAATTTAGTGACGTCTGGTCACTATGAAATGTCTCCGTGTTGTGATGCCGTCGTAGTCTCAACGTAGCTGTGTTGACCCCGCCCACCTGCCCAGGGCCTCTGCTGATGTCCCTGAAGCCTGGGGTTAGAGTAGCCAACCCCTACCCGGAGCGGGCACCCGAGAGGGGGCAGGGCAGGCCCCTGGAGCAGTCCTTCCTCCAGGAGCAGCTGGCCTACCAGGACGCCAAGTACCCCCAGGACCTGAGCGACCTGTCGGGCTGGCAGCCAGACGAGACCCAGGCTCCGGGATGGGCCTACCCACAATGCACCCCGCACTGCTGCGAGCCCTCAGAGCAGGCCCCGCCCCCGGCTGAGAGAGAGGTGGGGAGGAGGGAGGGGGGGAGGTGTGTGTCTGACCCTGTTGTGTGTGTGTCTGACCATGTGTGTGTCTGACCCTGTTGTGTGTGTCTGACCCTGTTGTGTGTCTGACCGTTGTGTGTGTGTGTGTCTGACCCTGTTGTGTGTGTCTGACCCTGTTGTGTGTGTCTGACCCTGTTGTGTGTCTGACCGTTGTGTGTGTGTGTGTCTGACCCTGTTGTGTGTGTGTGTCTGACCCTATTGTGTGTGTCTGACCCTATTGTGTGTGTGTGTCTGACCCTGTTGTGTGTGTGTGTCTGACCTTGTTGTATGTGTGGGTCAGCTCTTGCAGGCGTTCTACAGACAGCAGGATGAGATCAGAGAACTGCAGGAGCAGCTCAACCAGAAACAGGTCAGAACACACACACACACATCACACACATCCCATACGCACATCATACACATACTATACGCTCTCTCTCCCCCCCCAGGTGAGGATCACACAGCTGGAACTGGAAGGCAAGAACAACAGGAACAAGATGAGAGCTACCTTCTGAACCAGCCAATCACCAAGCTCCATCATCCTCTGACCCAGCCAATCACGAGGCTCCATCTGGCATTGTCCTCCGACCCAGCCAATCACATGCTGTGCTCAGATAACCAGTTTTACCAGTTTAGAGGAAATCAACATGTTATATTTTTGTCTTTCTACAATACCAGTGTATAACAATCTTACAAACTCAACTAAAATATTAATTATTACTATTGAAAATAAATACTCAAACATTTTCTATGACCACAAAATCAAATTCCTCTCATCTGAAAGCTATAGATTTAAAAAATCAATTCTAATGATTTAATTTCCTTGCTTACAATTTAACCCAATAAAACACGTTAATTTGTTGCACGTTACCTTTTATCGGTAGTCCACATGAACGTAACTAGAAATCTGGAGTAGCTCATAAAATCATTTAATAAAACGTAAATTCAACCAGGGAAGGTTCCAGACAGTCAGTCTTGGTGAAGGAGAGACAGAACAGGAGGAAGGCGGGAGCAAAATGTTAAGATTTTATTTACAAAGTCCATTTTTATATGGTTTTTGTTTTTAACTTACGGAAAGTAAAAAAATACAGCCAAGACCAGTCAGTGTAAGTATCAGAGACACACCCACTCAGGCCCCACCCCCTGATCCCCATAAGCCCCACCCCCAGCCTCTACAGGCCCCGCCTCCCCAGTCTCCACTCAGCAGATCGACCTATCAGGAGGCAGGGCGGAGCAAACGCTCACTCACCTCTACAGAGCTGAGATCTGAGAGGAGGGGAGGAGGAGGGAGAGGAGGAGGGAGAGAAGGGAGGGAGGAGGGAAGGAGGGAGAGGAGAAGGGAGTATAAGAGGGAGGAGGAGGGAGAGGACAAGGAGGGAGAAGAGGGAGGAGGAGGAAGTGTCCCTCAGGTGACTCCCCCTCCACACACAGGACACACCCACACAGCCCTGACAACAACGATACAAAATAAACAACTAAACTAAATTCTCTGAAAAAAATAGGATTTTTTTTTCTTCCTTCTTCCATTTTTTTTTTTTTGTTTTAGGTTTTTTCTTAATTTTTCTTAAAAGCTCTGTTGGCAAAAAAAAATGCCTCCCGTTCCCAGAGTTCATTACGGAGGGGGGTGGGGGTGGCGTCTCCCAGGGCAACACACAGCCAGTCCATGGGGTGGGAGGTCATTATGGGAGGAGCCAGGGCAGGAAAGGGAGGAGCCAGAACAGGATGGAGAAGCCAGCAGGACGGGAGGAGGGGGGTTAGGGGTCATCACACTCAATCATCATCATCGTCGTCGTCATCATCATCCTCATCTTCATCTTCAGGGGCCCGCTTCCTCTTCTCTCCCTTGGAGGGGGAGTCTTCCTCATCTGGGGGGGAGGGGGGGGCACAGGGTTAGAGACAAACCAGGACAAAGTGTGTGTGACAGTATGTGTGTGAGAGAACAAACCAGGATAGAAAAAGGGAGTGTGCGAGTGAGAGTGATTGCACTACCCACCATCGTCATCCTCATCCTCGTCTTCATCATCATCGTCGTCGTCGTCCAGCCCTCCGTTCACCTCTCCTTCCTGGAGAGGAGCAGCAAAATCAAAACCAACTCTACAAAACACACCAACTGCACAAGAAAAGCTGGTTGAAGCAGGAGTGTGTACAGCAGTGTGTTACTGGGTCTAATATGACACACCCACACGCGTGTAATGCTTCAGAGTTCCCACACGCGTGTAATGTTTCAGAGTTGCCAGTAGAGGGAACCAGACTTCAGTCAAAACAGGAAACAAACACTACAAACTTCCTCCTCACCTCACTGTCATCATCATCATCCTCTTCCTCTGCCACCACCCCCTCCTCTTCATCATCCTCCTCTTCCTCATCAAAGTCCTCACTCTCTCCCTCTGTGGGCGGGACAGAGAACACACTGTTAAGACACACCTGGTTCAACACACACACACACACCCCCCTCCCTGCCCTCATCATCCATCCCTACCTCACACCCACACACAGCCCTCCTCACCTCCTCATCCTCCCGGCCGTCACACTCACACCCACACCCAGCCCTCCTCACCTACTCCCTCCTCATCCTCCAGGCCGTCTCCCTCGCTGTCTGAGTCGGAGGCCTCACAGTCCTCGATGTCGTACCCGTCCAGGTATGTGAGCTGGGGCAACAGCTTGAAGATGCTCTCCCTGTAGTCCCCCAGGTTGGTCACCTCGCAGTTAAACAGGTCCAGGGACTTCAGCAGGTGCAGCTTCTTCTACAGGGGGCAGAGGTCAGAGGTGGTCAGGGGAGCTAGTTAAGCACTAGTATAGTGAGTGTTACTATAGTTAAGGGTTAGTTAGTATAGTTAGTGTTAAGATCGTTACGGGTTGGTGTAGTTATGCTAGTCGAGGGCTAGTGCAGCTATGCTAGTTAAGGCTAGCGTTACCCACCAGGGGCTAGTTATGCTAGTCGAGGGCTAGTGCAGCTATGCTAGTTAAGGCTAGCGTTACCCACCAGGGGCTAGTTATGCTAGTCGAGGGCTAGTGCAGCTATGCTAGTTAAGGCTAGCGTTACCCACCAGGGGCTAGTTATGCTAGTCGAGGGCTAGTGCAGCTATGCTAGTTAAGGCTAGCGTTACCCACCAGGGGCTCCAGCGTGCTGATGTCTTTGAACTTGTTCCCACTGAGGTTGAGGTGAGTCAAGTTGACCAGGCGCTCTGCTAGAACCTCCAGACCCCCCGATATCCTGTTATCACTCAGCTCCAACTGGGAGGAGGAGAGGAGAGAGAAGAGGGGAGAGAGAAGAGGGGAGGAGGAGAGAGAAGAGTATAATGAGTAAACACACAATCATGAGTTATCCACATCCTGACCCATTACATTGACTCCATTATCTATCACTACAGTAATGTTCATATATCTACACCGGTCACCTAGCAACATCGCTGATGAAGTGCGCCACCCCTGAGCTCTACCTTGGTGAGTTTCTCTAGTTTGGGGATGTTGGACACGGAGATCAGACCGACGTTGACCAAGCTGAGAAGCTGCAGGTTCTCAAACTCTTCCGTGATTCCCTCCATCTTCCCCTCGTTCGACCGGCAGTTGTCCAGCACCAGCTCGTGAACCTGTGACAAAAATGATTTTAAAAGTTGACACGCCGGTGTGTTGCTCGCTAAACTGTGACATCACTGCACGGGAATCTGCATACAAACGCCACAGTTCAAGTTACACAATCCCCGCTGTTGTCGATAAACTACTAGGGTGTTGTTGTCGGTCGGTTGGAATACTTAGTTTGATCCATCTGTGGGTTTATTTGGAAGGACGGCGCCGGTAAAACCGTCGGCCGGGGGTTGTTTGTAAACTCCGTAAGCACGTGCTAGCTGACGCGTGTTAGCCAAGGCCGCTCTCACAAGTAACTAGTTACGCTTTGCTGTAGCTGTTTATTACAACAAGTTACACTTCCACATATACCAATCTAGCGACTCATTCACTTTTCATCTCTCTCTCCCTTCCGTTGAATTTCTAAGCCAAATTTTTCACCGAGTCGGGTGATAGCGAGGCTAGCCATCTTGCCGCTCTAGTAGCAGCTCTGGCGCCATTGCCAGTCATTTGTGCAATGCTCACGCGAGCTAGCTAACCCTGCTACGGCTCTCGCTCTCTCACGCCATAAGTCTATGGCGGGGAGAAGCTGCACGGGCAGCTAGCTAGCTACCTGGACGACAACACACAGTCATCCAGGGTTCTGAATGTTCGACAGAAAGCAATGCTAGTCTGTAAGTTACCTCACAACACCACCGTTTACAGCAAATAGTCTGAGACCGGAATACCAGGATGCTACAGGCAAAGCGGGTTTCCTAGCTAGCTACGCTAACCAAGACTAGCTAGCTTCTCAACTCGGTTCACTTCATCCAACAAACTGATCGAATTATGAAGAACATGTGCAACGAGTCTGACTTAAAAGTTACCGAAAGAGTTGAGCTTAGACCCACTTGTAGGCCTATCAGACTTCTTAATGTTAAATTCTAGGTATTAGCTGGGGCCTTTCCAACTGGCTAGCATCGGTGTTCTCTTCGCCTCACATGTGGTCGCCATGACTTTCCTACATTGATTCGCTCGCTAAAGTTTGATGTCGCAGCCTTCAAGCCAAACCATACTCACATCTGACGGTGTCCGGTTCCTCAGTTCTAAATGAATTCTCTTTTTCATGTCCATTTTCGTCGCTTCTCTCGTATCGTGTTGAACTTTCGTCTTCTTGTGGTTCAGCGTCGCTGTTGCGTTGGCGCAGCGGAGAGAGGCTGTGACCGTGTGTGTGTAGCAGAAGGGGCTGGAATCTGGGTCAGCGAACGTGTTTTGTAAAACGGAGGGAAAGGAGGTTGAACCAAAAACGGACAACTGCGCCCCCGCTGGCGGTCGCACTATTCACCGAGTAACATCCGGCCTACGATATAAATCATTTAAAAAACACATTGATTTAGTTATTTGGTAGACATTTTAATCTGAAGCGATTTAAAAAGTAACAGTTGGTATCAGTGACAGCGCACGCGGCTGCTGTGTCATCAAACATATAGTGTTTATTTGAATAAGTCACATAGTAGTCGTATTCTCACATCAAGCAGTAAGACATGTCATCTTTTTGTATTTCCAAACACAGTAAACAGGAATACAGCATGTTTAATATTGGTAAACATCCATCCCTCCATCTTGCGTGTAGCACGATACTTTACTATGCCACCATCATTACTCAGTTACATAAATAGATAAATAAATTAATAAATACATAACAACACTGGGAGAGGTTCACACCTGAGCACACAAGTGGGAGGAGTCAGTAAGTGGGCGGGGCCAGGCGGTAACACAGGGAATCAACAGCATCTGTACAACCAATCACCGAGGTCGGAGGTCGCCAGGCAACTAAAGTCACATCAGGGTGACGTCGCCATGGCAGCAAAACCCTTGAAATTTCGTGTACATGTCCCCTTGTACTTATTGATCCTCAGGAAAAGTTATTACTATTGTCGTTTTATTGCCAACGTATTGATTTGTCATTGATTATTATTTATTACTGACAGATGGTGCTTCAGATGTCTGGTAACCATCCTGAGCTTGTGTTTCTGATAATCTCTCATCTCAAATCTAGTGTCTTAAAGGTTCCATGACATGCCGCGCCTTTGAGAAAATGAAAGCTGAAACGCTCGGTTTTGAAAATCTTCTCCTTATGTCATCATAAGAGGGAAGGTTACCTCCCCTTTCTCTGTTTTGCCCGCACAGAGAATTTGGCCCACCAATGAGAAGATGAGCTACGACCGTGCGAGTGCCATATTGTTTTTTCCTCGGGAGACATCATGGCTTGCAATGGCAGTTAGCCCCGCCTCCCTCCTCCTCATAGCATTTAAAGCTACAGACACAGAAACAGCACGTCCTGAGGAAAGCTCATTGTGGGACTGCTCGTAGTGGCTGTAATTCTGCACCAAGGCTGAATTTCGGGAAAGAGACTTCTGATACAGTATTAGGGGACCACTAAGGCTTATATAAAATCATCCAAAAACAGCATGTCATGGGATCTTTAAGATTTCTGTTTCTGAAAACGTCTCATCTCAAATCTAGTGCCTTAAGATTTGTGTTTCTGATAACTAGTGATCTAGTAGATGCACACACACACACATGCCCAGTGTTACATTAGCCGAATGTAACATCTGTAAATATATACTTATATTCATATTTATATATACTGTATATATATATATATATATATCAAATACCTTAAAAGTTGCTGATAAAGTTGTTGCGCCACACAGGTGTATCAGTGTTTGACAGTAGAAGGTAGGTCACATGACCACACAATCAATATTATAAACTAGGTCACATGACCACACGATCATAAATATAAACTAGGTCACATGACCACACGATCATATAAACTCCTGTTTCCAAAGTTCACAGAGGAGGCTGTGCTCCCGTACCACAAGCCGTGGGTCAGGAATCGAACCCGGGGTCACAGACCACTGAGCTAAAGGCTGCTGGTCTCAGATAGGGTCCTCCAACCACCTCTTCTACAGCAACAATGCCTATAGAATGGGGAGGGGTTCAAATCCCCAGGTGGGCACAGCTTGGTAAGACAAGGGTGGATTCTCTGGGGGTACAGGGTGAGACACGGGTGGATTCTCTGGGGGGTACAGGGTGAGACAAGGGTGGATTCTCTGGGGGGTACAGGGTGAGACAAGGGTGGATTCTCTCTCAGGGTCAGGCCTATGTACATGTTAATACATCTTCCCTTTATAGTACACTTCCTCTCTCCTCTACTACAACAACAACCGCCATTGGCTGGATCCAGCATGCAGGACCATGACAGCACTTCCTGGTTTAACCTCAGAGACAGAACATTGGCTTGGACTGATGTTCCACGGCAAACAGACCACAGAGCCTGTTTATACTAGTGCCCTGCAGACAGACAGGCTGGCTGGCAGAAAGACAGGCAGGCTGGTAGATGGTAGAAAGACAGGCTGGTTGGCAGATATACACAAGACATATAGACTGGCAGACAGGCTGGCTGGCAGACAGACAGGCAGATAGACAGGAAAGTGATCTGCTGGTTATAAGATAACAATGTACTTTACACTGATCATAGACCCTGTCTGAAGATACACATATGTAGGCACTCTCTTTCACACACACACACACACACACACACACACACACACACACAGTCAGCACGGTGTCCACATCCTATCGGCTCACGGTATGAGAGCAGCAGTCGGCTACACTGACCCACAACCACGGGGCTACGATACATCATCCTCCTCTCATCCCTCTCATCCCTCTGATCCCTCTCATCCCTCTCTCAGAATCCTCCTTCCCCTCTCTCCCTCACTCTCTGTCTTCTAATTTCTCTCTCTCTCTCTCTCTCTCTCTCTCTCTCTCTCTCTCTCTCTCTCTCTCACCAGTGGGGTTCCTGCAGTCTTTCGTTTGTGAAAAGCATTTTTACACAGAGAAGGGGGTGTGGCTAGACCAGGTAGGGGGGCGTGGCCCCCATGGCAGAGGAGGCAGGGCCTAATGAGGAAGTGGAACCAGGATGTCCACGTAGTTCATGGGGAAGAAACCTGATTGGCCGTGCAGCATGCCCTCGTACCAGTTGTCGTCGATCTGATTGGTCAGGGTGATGATGTCACCCTCCTTGAAGCCCAGCTCTCCCTCGTTCTCCGGCTCAAAGTCATAGAGGGCTCTACAGCAGGGCTGGTCTAGGGGGGCTGGGGGGAGGAGAGGGGAGGGGAGGGGAAGATGGGGGAGGAGAGAGAGAGGTGAGGGAGGGGAAGGAGAAAGGGAGGATAGAAGGGGTGAATTACAAAGACAGTTCTCTGTACATTTACATTTAGTCATTTAGCAGACGCTCTTATCCAGAGCGACTTACAGTAAGTACAGGGACATTCCCCCGAGGCAAGTAGGGTGAAGTGCCTTGCCCAAGGACACAACGTCATTTTTCACGGCCGGGAATCGAACCGGCAACCTTCTGAGTAATAGCCCGATTCCCTAACTGCTCAGCCATCTGACTCCAAGACAAAGAACGGTGCAGATCACACCCCCAAACACAAGCCCCTCCCCCTCCACACACACACACACACACACACACCCACACACACACACCCACACACACACACACACACACTCACACACACACCTGGGGAGCGTCCGGGGGACTTGGTGGAGTGCAGCCCCCCGTTGAGGCTGTCAGTCGGAGGCAGCAGCTCCAGCACCATGCGGGGTTTAGGAGTGAACTCCTTCCTGGGTCTGCTGGACGCCTCCTTGATCCTGCACACACACACCACACACACACACACCACACACACACCAGATGCCCCCACACAACAGGAGAGAGAAAGAATAAGAGACAAACTGTGTGTGTGTGTATGGTGTGTGTGTGAGCGTGTATGGTGTGTGAGTGTGTGTATGGTGTGTGTGTGAGCGTGTGTATGGTGTGTGTGTGTGTGACCGACCTGTCGTCCATCTTGCTGGAGAGCTGCTGCATGATCTGAGCAGCCTGCCTGTGGTACTCCACCTGAGCCTGGACCAGAGCTGCTAACTGGCTCACCTGCTCGATCTACACACATACACACACTCATGTATATATACACGTGTACACACACATGCATACACACACATGCAAGAAAAAAGGTGCTATGCCACACACACACACCGACACACACACACCGACACACACACACCGACACACACACACCGACACACACACACCGACACACACACACCAACACACACCCCCAGCTGCTTACGTCGCTCTCCAGCAGGTTGAACATGCCCTGCTCAGCGATCTCCTTGGACTCGTCAAACTTCTCCAGCGCCTGCTTGATCTCATCGTCCAGCACCTTGCCCTGACGCTTCCTCTTGTAGTCAAAGTCCAGACGACGACCCTCCATCTTCTTCAGGTGGTGCTGGACACACACACACACACCATACACCCACATACACACCATACACCCACACACACACCATACACCCACGCACACACCATACACCCACACACACACCATACACACACACCATACACCCACACACACACCAACCATACACCCACACACACACCATACACCCACGCACACACCATACACCCACACACACACCATACACACACACCATACACCCACACACACACCAGACACACGCACACACACACACCATACATCCACACACACACCAGACACACACACCATACACCCACACACACACCATACACCCACACACACACCATACACACACCATACACCCACATACACACCCACATACACACACACGTACACACCAGTTAGAACCAGGTCATACATGTCCTTTATTCTCCTTGGCTCTCTGTATGGTTCTATAATCCCTATGGTTCTCTAGATTCTACAGGTTCTAGACAGGGCAGAACGTTCCGGACCTACCTGGATCTCCTTGAGGTCCTTGTCGTGGAGGTTCTGGAGCGGGTCGATGAAGTTCTGCTTCACCTCCATATCCAGAGCGTCCTTCACCTCCCCCAGCTCCCTCATGGCTTCCCCCACGTCCAGCAGGGCCATGCCTGGGGGGGGGGGGCAGACAGAGTCAGAGGGAGAGACATGCCTGGAGGGGGGGGGGGGGGCAGACAGAGTCAGAGGGAGAGACATGCCTGGAGGGGGGGGGGGGGGGGGCAGACAGAGTCAGAGGGAGAGACATGCCTGGAGGGGGGGGGGGGGGGCAGACAGAGTCAGAGGGAGAGACATGCCTGGAGGGGGGGGGGGGGGGGGGGCAGACAGAGTCAGAGGGAGAGACATGCCTGGAGGGGGGGGGGGGGGGGGCAGACAGAGTCAGAGGGAGAGACATGCCTGGAGGGGGGGGGGGGGGGCAGACAGAGTCAGAGGGAGAGACATGCCTGGAGGGGGGGGGGGGGGGGCAGACAGAGTCAGAGGGAGAGAGGGAGAGAAAGCAGGAAGAGACAGAGACAGAGAGAAGACAGATAGACAGAGAGAGAGATAGAGAGAAAGAGAGAGACAGATAGAGAAAGAGAGAGAGAGATAGAGAGAAAGAGAGAGACAGCTCCCGGGCCGGGCCAGCGTACCGAAGCAGGCCTCGTCCCCCAGCTCTCGTCCGTAGCGCTGCATGGCCTCCCCCAGCAGGCTCTCAGCCTGGGGGTACCCTGGGCCCTTCTCCTGCCCCCGCATCTTAGACATGGTGCTGATCATGCTCAGCCTGGCCCTGGAGGCTGAACACACACACACACAGAGAGAGACACACACACACAGAGACACACACCCAGGTAGATACAAACGCAGGTAGACACATACAGTAAACTTTTATAGAGTCTGGTACTGAATGAGGTGTGTGTGTGTGTAAGTGTATGTGTGTGAGTGTGCCTGTGTGTGTGTGTTTATGTGTGAATGTGTGTGTGTGTTTATGTGTGAATGTGTGTGTGTATTTATGTGTGAATGTGTGTGTGTCTCACCTGGGTTGGGCTGCAGGTATTCTGTGGTCTTGGTCATGATGTCCAACACTGCCCTGCTGGTAATGTCCACCTTCTACACACACACACACACACACACGCACACACACACACACACACATACACACACACACGCACACAAACACACATACACACCTCAGTCAGTACCAGACTCTATTAAACTCTACTATGTGTGTGCTGTGCTTTATTACTAAACATATCTGGACTCTACTAAGTTCTGAGGGTGAAGTGTGTGTGTATGGTGTGTGTGTGTGTGTATGTATGTGTGTGTATGTGTGTGTATGTGTGTGTATGTATGTGTGTGTGTGTACCTTCTCCATTTCCTTGAAGTCATCATCGAGTTTGGTTCCTTCTGCTCCTCCCACCTTCTCACTGACTTTCTGTTACACACACACACACACACACACAGACACACACAGACACACACAGACACACAGAAGGAATATGCCTCTTTGTGAGGGAGTTTGTGAGTTATACGTGTGTGCATGTATGTGTGTCTGTTCATGCATTTTTGTCTGTGAATACTGTATTGCGTGTATCAATTTGTGTGTACATGTATAAGTAAAGTATATACTGTGTGTGTGTAGTGCAGCTGTGGGCAGGGTTTGCCATGTCTGAAGATGTCAGTTCCAGGTCTGTCAGATAGGTGACACCACTCAACACCTGAATAATACATGTTCAAAAGAGGAGAGGAGGAGGGGGAAGAGAGGAGGAGGAGGAGAGGAGGAGGAAGAGAGGAGGAGAGGAGGAGGAAGAGAGGAGGAGGAGGAGGAGAGGAGGAGGAAGAGAGGAGATCCTCTCCTACATAAACTGGTCCTCAACCGTCTAACCCCGCCCCTTCCTTTAGAGGGGGGGTTGTCATGGCAACTCCACACGTGCACAGTCACCATAACGAAGGTGAAAATAGGCAGAATGTTGATGCACACACATACACACACACACACAGTTTAGCTCTGGTTGCTCGCTCAATAATTGATTGTCCTTGAGGACAACACACGTGACAGAGATCTGTGTGTGTATGTGTACGCAGTGTGTATTTGAGTATATATGTGTGTGTGTTATTTGTGTACGTGAGGGTGGCATGTGTGTGTGTGTGTGCATATGTGTGTGTGAGGGTAGTATGTCATTTAGTCATTTAGCAGACGCTCTTATCCAGAGCGACTTACAGCAAGTAAAGGGACATTCTCCCCGAAGCAAGTGGGGTGAAGTGCCTTGCCCAAGGACACAACAACATTTGGCACGGCTGGGAATCTAACTAGCAAACTTCAGATTACTAGCCTGACTCCCTAACCACTCAGCCATCTGACTCCCCGTAGTATGTGTGTATACGTTTTGTGTGTGTATGTATATTTGTGTGTATGTATGTTTCTTCATTAATAAACCATGGTGATCCACCAGATCTCAATGCCTGGATCAGTCAGAACATGTTTCATTAATTTATCGTCTCCCTCCCTCCCCCCTCCTCTAACAGGGTGCAGTGCACTGGGGTCTTGAGTCATTCTGGCACCAGGGCTGTTACTATAGATGGCATCACTGGCCACTTTTGTGTGTGTGATCTCTCTCCATCTCTTCTCCCCCTCTCCTCCCACTCCATCTCATCTCCCCCTCTCCTCCCCTTCCATCTCATCTGCCTCTCTCCATCTCTTCTCCCCCTCTCCTCTCCTCTCCTCCCCCTCCATCTCCCCCTCTCCCTCTCCTCATCTCAATCTCTCCTGTTGCTCCCTCGCTTCATCTCTATAACTCGTTCTGATCCTCGAGTCTCCACGTCACGCCACGCGCGAGGCTCCTGGTTGGAGCGCGTCTGTTGTTGTTGATTCATATTTCTATTTTCGGGTTCCCGTTACTGTCTCGTTGCCTGGCTGCCTACAATGCTGTGATAACGGCGTGTAACCCTTCGCTGTTCTATACCGTCACAACGTCGATGGACGCTAATATTGGCCAATCCAGAGAGGTTCTACAATAGGCTATTCACGGGCGCCCACCATCATCGAATCAAAATCGATTCCTCTCAGAAACGTCAACCTTTATGTTTGAGATCGAGGTCCCCCTCTTCGGTTATTATTTAACGGTTTGTTCCGCGGTGTAACACCGCGAGGGTGAGGGATTCCCCTGTTTAGGCTACGTTTCGTCTCGGACGGCGGAGGGTCGAGCACTCTCCTCCTCGCTCACAGTCCGACAGCCCAGCCCCGTCTCCCGGTCAAAACCAGAGAACGAGCCTCACAATAGAGCAGGGGTACCTAACCGGAACACAACAGACGTCTCCTAGACGTCTCTCTCTCTATAGTAACGGAAAACGGAGAGGCCGTTTGATAAACACGCAGCCTATTGGACAACCCTAGAGACCCTTATCGATCAGAACTGGAATCATAAAAAATAGGAAAGACAATAGTCGACAGTCATTTTTCTTTGTGGCGATTAAACGTAGGCTGAACCGAAACCCTGATGCGTTGAGACAGCAAGAAATAAGCACCGCTCGACTCACACAAACCATCGCCAACAAGCCCTACTGACTGTATCGATATCGCCATCAAGACTGCCCCTGCAGCTACACGGTCTTACCTGTGTAGCTTTGTGAAACTGCTTTTTCAGCCCCGCGACAGACATCGCTCCGGTTGGACCCAACCGCACACTCTAGTAATCCTCGTTTCCGTTTCCTTTCAATTGAAAATGTCGTAAGTGACAGTTTAATAACGGTAGTCTTGCTGCTGTTGTGATGAACGCTGGGGTCGGATGGAGAAGCGGACTGGCAACACTGGAGCGTGGCCACGTCCGTGACGTAGCCCTGCCGCGCGCCACAAACACTCCACCAGCACACGACACACTGTTCAGCTGCCGCTACTGACCGCGCGACGCAAGAAGCGGTCAGCAAAGGGCTTTGGCTGTACTGTGACATTACCTGTCTGTGGAGGCTGGCTGGCAGGCAGCCATAGACAGTGGTGTTGAGGGGGCATCACCGTGACGAACATCAGCCAACCACAGTTTCCGTTCCTCTCAGCACCCCCAGGCGTTCTTCTTCTCTGGTAAAACCACAACACTGCTCTTGCAGTTAGTAGGTTTGTTACTGTGCTCAACGTCCCTCTCTGACTTGCCTTATGAGAAACCCCCTCGTGTTACCATGACAACAGGGTCAGGGAGCTTCCTGTTGTTCCAGTTTGATAGAAACACACATCCAAACTGAGTGTTTTGATTTAAACTTTTTTATGAATATGAAACACAAACATTTACACACACACACACATACACACACTTCGACAAAAGTATATTAAATGAAATTTAAAGAACCAGAATGACAATCTAAAGCCAGTACAGTTCAAATACTGAACTGTTCACTCTATGACATCATCACAGTTCCTCTTCTCTTCATCAAAGGTCCCACCTGCAGAGAGAGGAGAGTTACACACACACCTGAACACACACCCGGAGACGCTCTCCTGGAGACACACCTGAACACACACCCGGAGACGCTCTCCTGGAGACACACCTGAACACACACCCGGAGACGCTCTCCTGGAGACACACCTGAACACACACCCGGAGACGCTCTCCTGGAGACACACCTGAACACACACCCGGAGACGCTCTCCTGGAGACACACCTGAACACACACCCGGAGACGCTCTCCTGGAGACACACCTGAACACACACCTGAACACACACCCGGAGACACACCTGGAGACACACCTGAACACACACCTGAACACACACCCGGAGACGCTCTCCTGGAGACACACCTGACACACACCTGAACACACACCCGGAGACGCTCTCCTGGAGACACACCTGAACACACACCTGAACACACACCCGGAGACACACCCGGAGACACACCTGGAGACACACCTGAACACACACCTGAACACACACCTGGAGACACACCTGAACACACACCTGAACACACACCCGGAGACGCTCTCCTGGAGACACACCTGAACACACACCTGAACACACACCTGGAGACACACCTGAACACACACCTGGAGACACACCTGAACACACACCTGGACACACACCTGAACACACACCTGGAGACACACCTGAACACACACCTGGAGATATGGTTACTATGCAATGTGTCTGGTCAATGTACTCTACAGTCCATTGACTCTGACCACTGAAAACTGTTTCTACGTCGCTTTGGATAAAAGCGTCCACAAGATTTCATGTAATGTTAATCAGTATTACACATATTTGACAATGAACTTGACCATGACCTCACCTTTAGACCTGCAGCACCTCTCCAGCAGCAGGGCAGTGACCACCAGGTAGGGAAGAGACACCAGGATGCCACACAGCAGTCTGGGCAGAGACAGCAGGGGGGCTGGAGGTGAAGTAGGAGATGGAGGTGGTGCTGGAGGTGGAGGTGGAGATAAAGATGCAGGTGGAGATAAAGATGCAGGTGGAGATAAAGATGCAGGTGGAGATAAAGATGGAGATGGAGATGGATACACACCTACACCTTTACTACTTTAGTTCTCACCTCTCACAGCCAGCCAGCTCTCTGGAGATCCTCCCCGCTCAGAGTTGCTGCACCTGTACAACCCTGCATCAGATGCAGACACAGCAGGGATGGTCATCTCTCCTGCAGCCTCAGTCCTGACCAGAGATCCATCCTTGTAGAAGGCAGCTGTGAGGTTAGAGGGAGGAGGCTGGTATCTACAGCGTAGAGTCACAGCTTGTCCCTGGTTCACAGGGAGGACAGGACTCTCCAGGATCACAGCTCCAGCTACAACAGAGAATGAGATTATGAGCCCCTCACTGAAACAACATATGGTCAAATATACATTGTCAATGGTGGTTGTTTGATAAACGTACCATGTACTGTGATGTTGACAGCATGGCTGTGTTCCCCTGAGCCAGACTCACACCAGTACACTCCACTGTCTGATGGGATCACACCACTGATGATGCAGGAGGAGCCTGATAAGAGGCCCCAGTGAGAAGGACAGGTCTGCAGCCCTGCACTCTCTGTCCTCCTCCTCACCCTCCCTCCAGCAGAGGTCCCCTGATCCTCACAGCTCAGGGAGACAGTCTCAAGCTTCAGGAACTGAGATCTGCTGGGACTGACCCTCAGAGAGACTGCAGGAGAGAGAGAGACTGCAGGAGAGCACAGGCAACACAGAGAGAGGAGATCACAGCTGTCAACTGTACATCACATCAGAAACAACTGTCAACCTGAATTCAGAAACATGCTCTGTAAGCTTTCTGAGTGCTGAGAGGATAGAACCGTGAAACAAGGATAGAACAGTAGATGATAGAACAGTAGAACCAGGATAGAACAGTAGAACCAGGATAGAACAGTGGAATAGTACTCACAGCAGCAGAGAGGTGAGAGGATGGAACAGCAGACACAGAGCATCAAGCAGAGTGGTGTGAACTCCATCCTGTCTGGCTGCTGACTGACAGCAAGGGGGTGGATACCATGATACACACACACTCACACACTTTCTAACCAGCAGGGGGGCGGATACCATGATACACACACACACACACACACTTTCTAACCAGCAGGGGGGCGGATACCATGATACACACACACTCACACACTTTCTAACCAGCAGGGGGGCGGATACCATGATACACACACACACACACACTTTCTAACCAGCAGTGGGGCGGATACCATGATACACACACACTCATACACTTTCTAACCAGCAGGGGGGCGGATACCATGATACACACACACATACACACATACACACACTCATACACACACACTGTCTAACCAGCAGGGGGGCGGATACCATGATACACTCCAGGTACAACACCTGGAGTGTCTGGTGTGTGAAATACTTTAGTTTGGGCCGCCTAGAATCAGTATTGTCATTGTGAATGACAATACTGATTCTAGGCGGCCCAAACTAAAGTATTTCAAGGTCGAATCAAACATTTAACCAATGTTCCATCCTACAACATAATAAAGTCAGCTGTGCTAACAGTGTATTGTGTATGAGCTTTGACTAATTATTGGGCTTTGATGTAATCAACCGCTAACACTTCCATTTTTTCTCCTGCTGAGAGTTTTTCTGGGAGTTTTTCCTTGTCTTCCTTGAGGGTTTAGGTTGGTTGAGGGGCAGTTCTAGGGGCGTATGTGAAGCCCTCTGTGACATGCTTGCGTGTAAAAAGGGCTATACAAATAAATTTGATTTGATTTGATTAACACTAACAAACCAGGATGGTAAATTAAAGTATAATAGAACAGGTAAGTGTGAGCAGAGACACAAATATCCTTCTTGTAATATTTTATTTAAAAAAAAACGGAGACAATTTCACGAATCACATTTCAAATGCAAAGAAAATACAAAAAACAAAACAGGTAAGGTGTCATTTAATGACACCTTAATCTCAACAACATAATACGATAGAAAATCGTCAACATAGTAACAACTGCAAAGCTTTTTACCACACACACACGCGCACACACACACACGCGCACACACACACACACAACACACACACGCGCACACACACGCGCACACACAGACACATACACACACAGGGGTCGATGCTCACTTGTTTCCTAAGGAGTCCTCACCCTACATGGGCTCCTAAATGAAAAGATTTAAATGAAAACCACATGAAAAGACCTACAATCAAAATCACACATTGACCCATGACTACTATATATGCATATATGCTTTTTTTTGCATTAATTTGAGCGCAGAATAATGTTAGATAGCCAACTTCAAAGGTTAGCTAGCAAGCTAGCTCTGAATAAAGCACCAGCCACAGTTTACACTTACCTACAGTTTCGCGTTTAACGTAAACTATTATCATAACAGATAGCCCGCTCTGTTTCAACAGTTGTGAATTATATTTCAAAAACAAAAACATTGCGATGCAACAGTGACCTCGTGGGTGCGTAGACTGTGAGCGGCAAAAATTATTCTGGATTTTTGAAACATTCGGGGCTCAAGTCCCCTTTTCCAGCGTTGTTTTTTCTCTCTGACTGGAACATCATCCATCGTCACAGAAAACTCTACTGTGTTGGCGCTTACCGCCTGTGAAATGTGGGACTGTAAGTTTTTAAACGGGGGTAAATAGATTATGATAGTTCGTAATCTTTAGTCGCACACTGTGCTCGTAAATAATTTTCCTGGTTCGCACATATATATATTTTTAGGGGCAAATGCGAGTGAAATACTGCCATGCACGCACTTGCACCCATGCGCATGCACACTTGCATCCACGATGATAAACCGTCTATTTCTGATGCGTCTGCTCAGCCGACTCCGGACGAGTCATGGAGTCATGGAGTCATCTTCCTCCCTGATGATGAAAGAGTCTGCATTAACATCCCCACTTTACTGACAGCAACACTAATAACAATGAAGATGCACAGGAAGTAGTAGGTGTTGTGAGTGAGGCTGGGGTGGATAGTGGGTGTTGTGAGTGAGGCTGGGGTGGATAGTGGGTGTTGTGAGTGAGGCTGGGGTGGATAGTAGGTGTTGTGAGTGAGGCTGGGGAGGATAGTAGGTGTTGTGAGTGAGGCTGGGGTGGATAGTGGGTGTTGTGAGTGAGGCTGGGGTGGATAGTGGGTGTTGTGAGTGAGGCTGGGGTGGATAGTAGGTGTTGTGAGTGAGGCTGGGGTGGATAGTGGGTGTTGTGAGTGAGGCTGGGGTGGATAGTAGGTGTTGTGAGTGAGGCTGGGGTGGATAGTGGGTGTTGTGAGTGAGGCTGGGGTGGATAGTGGGTGTTGTGAGTGAGGCTGGGGTGGATAGTAGGTGTTGTGAGTGAGGCTGGGGTGGATAGTAGGTGTTGTGAGTGAGGCTGGGGTGGATAGTAGGTGTTGTGAGTGAGGCTGGGGTGGATAGTGGGTGTTGTGAGTGAGGCTGGGGTGGATAGTGGGTGTTGTGAGTGAGGCTGGGGTGGATAGTGGGTGTTGTGAGTGAGGCTGGGGTGGATAGTGGGTGTTGTGAGTGAGGCTGGGGTGGATAGTGGGTGTTGTGAGTGAGGCTGGGTGGATAGTAGGTGTTGTGAGTGAGGCTGGGGTGGATAGTGGGTGTTGTGAGTGAGGCTGGGGTGGATAGTAGGTGTTGTGAGTGAGGCTGGGGTGGATAGTAGGTGTTGTGAGTGAGGCTGGGGTGGATAGTGGGTGTTGTGAGTGAGGCTGGGGTGGATAGTAGGTGTTGTGAGTGAGGCTGGGGAGGATAGTGGGTGTTGTGAGTGAGGCTGGGGAGTAGAGGCTGACAGTAGAACTCATTGAAGGACTCGACCAATAAGAGGCCCTCCTTAACCTCAACACACACATGGACATACTGTACACACACACATATGCTGTACACCTACACACAGTACCTGGTATTATTGGGTCATCGATTACTCATGGTGGATGTTCTCCATTTCCGCTGTCTCGGTCATCAAGGTCAACACATTCCCCTTTAAAGTCATAAATATGTTATAAATACCAGAGGAAAAATAATGTCTCTACACACACACACACACGACTGTGTCTTACTTTTACTGTCTGCTGTCTGTTTAATCCGAGAGCGGAGGTGGTGTACTGCTACACCGATGACCACAATGACCAGACCCAAGACACCCATAGTAACAGAGACAGGAACAGCTATATTATGCTTTGGACACGGCTGACATAAATCACCTGAAAGACACAGGAGGTGAACACTCATGAGACAGTTACCTGACAGAAAGAGATGAAGCACTAATGAAGAACAAGACACAGGAAGATCTCATAGATTAATTGCTACTGAATAATAACAACAAGGTTATAACACAGAACCTCACCAGGAACATGGATCTCTGTCTCCCTGATCTGGTTGAGTCCCTGCAGATGAACCCTGCAGGTGAACCTGTTGGTGTCTGTGTTCTGTACAGTCACGTTGCTTCTCACAGTGTAGCGTTGGTGAGGGTCAGGGTGTCTGTGTGTCTGTGTGACATCAGCAGGGAGGAGGCGTCCCTCACTGTCCTTCCACTCCAGCTCAGGTTCTGGGTACCAGCCTCCAGACACACACTGGAGAACCATCATGTCTTCTCTGGCTCCCAGGATGGAGACCTCTGGTTTGGAAACCGCCACTACAGAGACAGACTGATTTAACCATCAAATGATTAACAATCTTAAACAGCTTGTATCTAATCTAACTTACCAACACTGAGCTGGATGACAGTCTTCTTAACCTGCCCGTCCTTAATAACAACGCAGGTGTAGCTTCCCTCATCCTCCAGCTTCACTCTGAAGAGTTTCAGGGAGACGTTGCCCCTGACCAGTTCATCTTCAAACAGCATGGTCCTGTATTTATAAGACGGATTATTCCCACCATGTAAGTTACGACCATCCCGGTAGAAATGTACATATTCAGGTTTCAGGTCAGCCCTGGACCACTCCACTGTCAGGAACTCTGCATCGATGGAAGGTTCCAGGGAACATGGCAGGATGACATAATCACCAGCTACAGCAACGATGGGGTCAGGTGAACCAATCAGCTGAGACTCTCCTGGAAGAACAGACAGAAAGACAGAATCCATCTGGGACTATCAAGGGGTGTTTAATAAAAGTACTACATATGTGGAATTACATTTATTAGAAAACTCGTTTTTCATTATGAAAAAGCCTTACTATTAATTGTTTCGGTCAAAGCACAGGAAACAAGTGTTGTCTAAAACATGTAATCATTATGTACAGTTTATGGTAGTTAACATGTAACCTTGATGTACAGAACATGGTAGTAAACATGTAACCTTCATCTACAGTGTATAGTAACCCACTCCTCCCTGCCACACGTCCCTAGAGAAGTCTGACAGGTAAACTATGAACTGCATATTCAGCAACATGTGTTTTGTCAACACAGGTGTGTTGTGCATCTTGATGGTAAATAAAGACTCACCAGCAGGAGAGCCTCCAGGGAGGAGGAGCACCAGGAGACACAGTAGAACCAGCATCACTTTTCGAGACAGTTTGTCCTGCCTCTGGATATATCATAGTCCAATCAGCTTCACATCGTCGTAGTTCTGTGGAGTCCCACCGCCTCAGTCTTCATCAAACACGTGTTACACTTTTAGGAATGATGGGGTCATCCACTGTTGGTGCAACACATTTATTTCTGAAACAAATATGAAAGAACAGATTAGAATAAGAGTGCCCTCCATAGAGTGCACACTTGGACTAGTACTTCTCGTTGAGAAATAGCTGTATGACTACATTGTTCAAAGGTAATAAGTTAAATTTGCACCATGTTTAATCTTTTTTTAAATCTTGTCACAGTTGAATGGCAGTAGCAATGTTGTTAGTTTAAAGTACTGAGAGATGTCATGCTAGCTAGCAATAACGTATTGCTACCAAAAGCAATGGTTAAGAGGTTACTCCCATTGGTCCTTGAGGGTTTAGGTTGGTTGAGGGGCAGTTCTATGGGCGTATGTGAAGCCCTCTGTGACATGCTTGCGGTTGTGTGCCGTTGTGCTTTTTAACCTGATTGTTCTTCCTTCCCCTCTCCCTCAAAAAGATTCTGCTTTTGGCCAGGCCATCACTGTAAATAAGAATGTGTTCTTAATGATTCTGCCTGGTTAAATAAATAAATACTGTAGTCTAACAAAACTAAATTAAACAATGTACTGCAAAGTCAGTTATGACTTTCTTGACAGTAGGGCGAAATTTAATAAAGATGTATGCAGAACAAATGAGCTTGTATGCAAGTTACTTTCAATGACAATACATAAAAGGTATGAAGAGATTAAGTTGCAGTACAGCTTTCATTATGGAGATCTGAATACATATGACACCATGTGAGGCAACATAAATATTTTAGATGCAGGGATAAGTAACATAGAACCAGAGCAATTTCTCTCTGGCTCTGCACAGGACAGGTTAGTTTACCATAACCCATGAATATTATAGAGATCCCACAAGTCGGCCCACATCTTCAGCTACCAATACGCATATTATTTTGTTCAGGAGTTACCAAAAGACTATTTTCAGACATCCCAACCTGCAGGTGCTCACTCGACCGTTAGCACCCTCATATCTTCAGCTACCAATACGCATATTATTTTGTTCAGGAGTTACCAAAAGACTATTTTCAGACATCCCAACCTGCAGGTGCTCACTCGACCGTTAGCACCCTCATATGGAACTAGAGTGGAACTGCAACCAGTTCAGAACCCGGAAGTTTCCCGAGAGTGGCAGTTCTCTCTTTCAATAGTATTTTGCGTCTGTGAAAAAGTTTTGCATCTGCAAAACAGTTGAAGAGGAAAAGAGATCGTACTTCTGATTTGTGAAATCGAGATTATGAGGACAGTTGTGTATGTTATGTACTGATTATGAGGACATGTTCAAGAGCTTTTGTTATCGGAGCGATGTTAAAATGTCGGACGCTAAATTTTATGCGGCATCATATTATGGAAATCATTTTTTTTTATTCCATTATGCACCTTCTAGAGGAGGAAATGGACGCAACAAATGGTACAAGTGTACATAGATTAAAATATTGTACACAAACAACAGCTAACAATAGTTGCACTGTTAAAAATAAAGAATTCCATACCTTCCACGACTGAACCACTCCTTTTTCCGCCATGTTGAAAGTTGAAAGGTCATTCAACTCGGAAAATCTGATTATTTTTTTTCAAGATCTTTATTAAATTTAATGAATACATTATACATCTACAATGACATTCGTAATATCAAGATCAAATCAATATGAATTTACGTAAGGCACCTTGTGTAAACAAAGAAGACAAAATAAAAACAGTCATTTTGAAAAGTGTCTCTTCATTTGTCTTCTAATAAACCAATATATTTTATTATCACAGTAAATTTCTGGGATCTTCTAGATTGGATGTATTGCAATGATGGAAATTAGTTACATATAAAGTATTTTTTAAACAAAGAAAAATAAGGTTTTGTCTTCATACATTTGCACTTATGAATAAATAATGTACCCAAAACCAACATTATATTAACGAAAACGTCGGGTCCTTTTGTCATCCAACAGCAGACCAAAAACAATATGGTTTCTAGAAAAAGTGGACATCGATCGCCTCCAACCAAAACTCGTATTTACCATAATTCTGATAGCGCGTGAAGGCACTCAAAAATGGGAAACAATTATTGTCATCTGCACCATTGAACATTTTTACCCTTCGTGTAACGTAAGCTGACGCCGGGGCGCTGCATGAAGTCGAACACCTGAAGTTACGCCCATCTAGACAGGCGGGTGACATGGGGTCGGCGCTGTCTGAAGTCGGACCGAAAATGTGCGGTAGTACCCCTGTAGTGCACCGTTTCATCCACTAGATGGCAGGAGCAACACGTGAACCTACCAGGCACACACAAAGCAGCACGGCAGTGCTACAGTGCAGTTTATACTATAATATCATGCGTGTTCATATCACTAAGAGAGAAACACAGCCAAGAAGGTTCACAGCAAGAAGTGAGGTGAATGTGTATCTCATGGTACCAGACCCCTGCTGGTTAGACAGTGTGTGTGTGTGTGAGTGTGTATGAGTGTGTATCATGGTACCAGACCCCTGCTGGTTAGACAGTGTGTGTGAGTGTGTGTGTGTGTGTGTGTATCATGGTACCAGACCCCCTGCTGGTTAGACAGTGTGTGTGTGTGTGAGTGTGTGTGTGTGTGTGTGTGTATCATGGTATCCAGACCCCTGCTGGTTAGACAGTGTGTGTGTGTGTATCATGGTACCAGACCCCTGCTGGTTAGACAGTGTGTGTGTGTGTATCATGGTACCAGACCCCTGCTGGTTAGACAGTGTGTGTGTGTGTATCATGGTACCAGACCCCTGCTGGTTAGACAGTGTGTGTGTGTGTATCATGGTACCAGACCCCTGCTGGTTAGACAGTGTGTGTGTGTGTGAGTGTGTGTGTGTGTGTGTATCATGGTATCCGCCCCCCTGCTGGTTAGACAGTCAGTCAGCAGCCAGACAGGATGGAGTTCACACCACTCTGCTTGATGCTCTGTGTCTGCTGTTCCATCCTCTCACCTCTCTGCTGCTGTGAGTACTATTCCACTGTTCTATCCTGGTTCTACTGTTCTATCCTGGTTCTACTGTTCTATCCTGGTTCTACTGTTCTATCCTGGTTCTACTGTTCTATCATCTACTGTTCTATCCTTGTTTCACGGTTCTATCCTCTCAGCACTCAGAAAGCTTACAGAGCATGTTTCTGAATTCAGGTTGACAGTTGTTTCTGATGTGATGTACAGTTGACAGCTGTGATCTCCTCTCTCTGTGTTGCCTGTGCTCTCCTGCAGTCTCTCTCTCTCCTGCAGTCTCTCTGAGGGTCAGTCCCAGCAGATCTCAGTTCCTGAAGCGTGAGACTGTCTCCCTGAGCTGTGAGGATCAGGGGACCTCTGCTGGAGGGAGGGTGAGGAGGAACACCACCGAAGGAAAGTCTTCAGAGTGTGGAGCAGGCTGGGGGAAGCAAACAGGCTCCTCCTGCATCATCAGTGGTGTGATCCCATCAGACAGTGGAGCTGTACTGGTGTGAGTCTGGCTCAGGGGAACACAGCCATGCTGTCAACATCACAGTACATGGTACGTTTATCAAACAACCACCATTGACAATGTATATTTGACCATATGTTGTTTCAGTGAGGGGCTCATAATCTCATTCTCTGTTGTAGATGGAAGCTGTGATCCTGGAGAGTCCTGTCCTCCCTGTGAACCAGGGACAAGCTGTGACTCTACGCTGTAGATACCAGCCTCCTCCCTCTGAACCTCACAGCTGCCTTCTACAAGGATGGATCTCTGGTCAGGACTGAGGCTGCAGGAGAGATGACCATCCCTGCTGTGTCTGCATCTGATGCAGGGTTGTACAGGTGCAACAATCTCTGAGCGGGGAGGATCTCCAGAGAGCTGGCTGGCTGTGGGAGGTGAGACTCTTTTCAAATATGATTTCACTGGATGAATGTTTGAAACTGTTAAGTGAATAATTCTATGATTATTATTGAGATAATTTTCTTTTTTTTGGTTTGCTTGTCAATGCTGTCAAGCCCCCCCTCCCTCCACCTCCACCCCTCCCTCCTCCCCCTCCCTCCCTGTGCTGGTCTCTCTGCTGGTGGCTGGTCTCTCTGTCTCTCTGGTCTCTGTGCTGGTGGTACTGCTCCTCAGGAAGAGACGTAAAGGTGAGACTCACTGTTATGTCATTGTGTTTAAATAAATAGTCATTTAATGACAGTTGTTAACAGTATTTTGTGTATATGCTGCTGTGTGTGTGTTTGTGTGTGTGGTATGTGTGTGGGTTTGTGTGTGTGTGTGGTGTTTGTGTGTGTGTGTATGTGTGTGTGTGTGTGTATATGCTGGTGTGTGTGTATATGCTGGTGTGTGTATGTGTGGTGTGTATGCTGGTGTGTGTGTATATGATGGTGTGTGTGTGTGTGTGTGTATGCTGGTGTGTGTGTGTGTGTTCCTCCAGGTCGTGGGGAGGGAGCTGCTCCCAGAGATGTGACCTACGCTGACGTCAGACTCAGACAGGATACAGAACCCAGCAGGAGGAGAGAGAGAGGTAGAGAGAGGTAGACACACACAGGAGAGAGAGAGGTAGACACACACAGGAGAAGAGAGGCAGAGAGAGGTAGACACACACAGGAGAGAGAGAGAGGTAGACACACACAGGAGAAGAGAGGCAGAGAGAGGTAGACAGGAGAGAGAGGTAGAGAGAGGTAGACACACACAGGAGAGAGAGAGGTAGAGAGAGGTAGACACACACAGGAGAGAGAGAGGTAGAGAGAGGTAGACACACATAGGAGGAGAGAGAGAGAGGTAGAAGAGAGGTAGAGAGATGTATCGACCAGTGTTTATGTTTGGGTGAGTGTAAAGGACTGGTCTTCAAAAGGTTGTGGCCACCAGGGTGCATCGATCAGAATGCAAACAAGATATTCCTTTTAGGTGTTTTATTGGAATACATATGTAAGTGTATGTGTGTGCTTCTGAAACAGAGATACAGGCATACATCAGTCAAATGTAGACTCTATCTATACTTCTTACACACACACACACAAACCCACACACACACACATATATCCTCCCAGTCCAGTTGATCTCTGTCCTGTGTCAGGTTCATATATCCTCCCAGTCCAGTTGATCTCTGTCCTGTGTCAGGTTCATATATCCTCCCAGTCCAGTTGATCTCTGTCCTGTATCAGGTTCATATATCCTCCCAGTCCAGTTGATCTCTGTCCTGTATCAGGTCCAGCAGGAGCCAGTGGTGACGTGACCTACTCTGACATCAACCACAGACACAACACACCACAGAAGAAGAGAGGTGGGTGGGGCTTACAGACCAGGGGCATTGTGGGAATTAGGAGGAAGAATTCTGATCAACTGGAGGTGTGGATACATGTATGCAGATAGTTTTATGCAGTGTGTCTATGTGTGTACGTGTGTGTGTGTCTCTGTGTGTCTATATGTGTGTGTGTGTTCCAGAGAAGCCCCTCCCCCCAGAACCTGATGTCATCTACTCCTCAGTGAGACCAGGCTGAGCTGCAGCTACCAAACTGAACCCCCCCTCTGGACCAGCACCCCCCCCCCCCCCACTCTGCTCCACCCCCACCCCCCCCCCCCCACCCCCCCACCCCCCATCCTCTGTACCAGTATGACCAATCAGAACTCTTAGCTAAGAAGTTGCGCTTGCTGGACTGAGGTTCCGGGATCGAGGAGAAGGATGAGATGTTGCACATGCACATAACAACACAATACGCACACACACACACACACACATGAATGCACATAGCAACAGATACACACACACACACACACACACATGAATGCACATAGCAACAGATACACACACACACACACACACACATGAATGTACATAGCAACAGATACACACACACACACATGAACAGCAACACACCACAGACACACACACCTCTCAGTACATGTTTTCAAAGGGAGTTTTCCATACGTGGTTTACCACCCTCTCTACTTCTCAGCCTCTGTCTACAGGGCCCCCAATCTGTGCCCCTCACCTTTCACACCTCCATGGCCATCTTCTTGAGAACAGAGGGTGTACTGATAAGAAGCAGGGTTATTTGTAGATGTGGAAGAATGCTCTCGTTTAGCTGCGGTAGACCGCTCTCTCTGTCCTAACACTCTGCTTGCATGCAAACTGCTCTTTACCGCAAGACAGAGGTTGGAACTGACGTACAAAGTTGTTGATCGAAACTCTGCCGTTTGACCACACGCTGGAACAAACACTTCGTAGCTGTCAGTTTGACCGCCTGCTGGCCCAAACAACCCATATGTGTCAGTTTGAGGTGTGAAGCGCTGTGCTTCTGCTGGTCAGGACTGTGGGAAAGAGCCTCTCTACTACGTAGTCAACTCACAGACACGCCAGCCAGTAAGATGACATCTAGCAGCCAATACTGGAACTGTGACCTGAACAGCTTCCAGCTGTAGTGACCCAGACGTGTGTTGTCATTGTGGCTGTTGTTGTTTACAGACAGGTAAACATGTCACTGATGAAGAGGCCTGTTGTTGTTTACAGACTAGTAAACATGTCACTGATGAAGAGGCCTGTTGTTGTTTACAGACTAGTAAACATGTCACTGATGAAGAGGCCTGTTGTTGTTTACAGACTAGTAAACATGTCCCTGATGAAGAGGCCTGTTGGAGACTGTACCTGTAATAACTTAAATCTGTGTTTTTGTTGATATTTTTGCCTGGTCGTGTTTTCCTGCTTGTTTGCTTTCTATAGCATCACCTGTAGAGTGCTGATCTAATAAAAGGTCTTGCTGTGAAGAAGCTTGTGTGTAGTTCCTGTTTCAGACACTAGGTGGCAGCTGCCTGTTGTAACAGAGACCAACTGATAACTCACTAAAACATTTAATATCAAGTGAACCCCTGGAGAGCTGTGAGTCCAGTCATGTTCTCTGACCCAGGTAGATACAGGATCTGACCCAGGTACATACAGGATCTGACCCAGGTAGATACAGGATCTGACCCAGGTAGATACAGGATCTGACCCAGGTACATACAGGATCTGACCCAGGTACATACAAGATCTGACCCAGGTAGATACAGGATCTGACCCAGGTACATACAAGATCTGACCCAGGTACATACAAGATCTGACCCAGGTAGATACAGGATCTGACCCAGGTAGATACAGGATCTGACCCAGGTACATACAAGATCTGACCCAGGTACATACAAGATCTGACCCAGGTAGATACAGGATCTGACCCAGGTACATACAAGATCTGACCCAGGTACATACAAGATCTGACCCAGGTAGATACAGGATCTGACCCAGGTAGATACATATCTGATGTAGTCTCTGAGGTGATTAAATCTGGCACACAAAGGGCACACACACACACAGTCTCACACATACAAAACCACAGAGCCACTAGGTTGCCAAACAGCCCACCACTGCCCCCTAGTGGAGGAGACAGGACACTGCTGGTGTGGTGCTGTCATGACAAAAACTGTCCGGGTGCCAAAAACTGTGTGTCGTGGCCGAAAACTGTATGAGACCAACATGACTGAACTAGCTGTTTGTCCGGACGTGAACTCGCTCTGAACTGTCTAAATCATCCTAAGATGACCTCGCTGACTAAGAACTGAACGGTTGCCTCAGGTGAACTAGCATGGACCTAAAGAACAAGACACAGCACATAACAAGATCGTAGTTATGTAAGATGAACTGTCACTGACCAAATGTTAGAGCCAAGGGACCTAGGATACACCAAGAAGGAATCGACTGACCTAGGAAACAGGGACTGACATAGGGAACATCCAATATAGGAGACAGGAATAGAAAAGTCACACAGATACACTAAGCACAGACAGACGAAAAACATGGACTATAGACTGTTATGACTGATAAGGGGAGTCAGATGGCTGAGCGGTGAGGGAGTCGGGCTAGTAATCTGAAGGTCGCCAGTTCGATTCCCGGCCGTGTCAAATGACGTTGTGTCCTTGGGCAAGGCACCCTACTTGCCTCGGGGGGAATGTCCCTGTACTTACTGTAAGTCGCTCTAGATAAGAGCGTCTGCTAAATGACTAAATGATAAGGAGAGAACAGCTGATGAACTGATGCAGGCAAGAGGAAGAGATAGCAGGAATAAGCCACATAGGCCATGTCTACCAACGTCCAGTTAAAGGAGTGTCTTGAGTATAAGAATGACTGATGCTTATGCCAGGCTTTTTAACCGCGGAAGGCCCACTGTGTGTACCTATGATAAGATATGAATAAAGAACTTGCACACCAGACTCCCGTCTCCTCTTTGACCGGCAACCAGGCTGAGAAAACCCACCACTTGTCCTACCTGACGTCACAAAGCCGCTCCCATGATGTCACAATGCCGCTCCCATGACGTCACAATGCCGCTCCCATTATGTCACAATGCCGCTCCCATGATGTCACAATGCCGCTCCCATGATGTCACAATGCCGCTCCCATGATGTCACAATGCCGCTACCATGCAAGGTCCGTCGCTATGCCAACCTTAAATTCCTGAGATAGCTACGCGTGCTAGCGGGAAACTGTCCTAGTTGCTATACTGGTTGCTAGGTATGCATCATTACTCAAGTAAGTCCCAGTAATGAGACTCCAAACAGGATCAACTGGTCCAAACAGAAGAATGTGGGTGTTTAGAATGTGCGTGACACATTAAAATATGTGCTATAGTAATGATACCAACAGGAGGGGGAGGAGTCTTCAAGGTTGGGACAAGGTCAGGTAGACCTTCAGCTGATCAGACTGTCAGCATTACTGTCAGACACACACAGAACCAGATGGAGCACAGAGAGGAGGCTGATGGTGAAACCAGAGTTTTATAAAGGTCAGTACAATGTTGTTTATGTTGGAAGAGAGAGAGGGAGACTGACAGACAGACTGACAGACAGACAGAGAGACAGAGAGAGAGACAGAGAGAGAGACAGAGAGAGAGACAGAGAGAGAGAGAGAGAGAGAGAGAGAGAGAGACAGAGAGAGAGAGAGAGAGAGAGAGAGAGAGAGAGAGAGAGAGAGAGACAGAGAGAGACAGAGAGAGAGACAGAGAGAGAGAGACAGAGAGAGAGAGACAGAGAGAGAGAGACAGAGAGAGAGACAGAGAGAGACAGAGAGAGAGACAGAGAGAGAGAGACAGAGAGAGAGAGACAGAGAGAGAGACAGAGAGAGACAGAGAGAGAGACAGAGAGAGACAGAGAGAGAGACAGAGAGAGAGAGACAGAGAGAGAGACAGAGAGAGAGACAGAGAGAGAGACAGAGAGAGAGAGACAGAGAGAGGCTGTATGTAGTAATGATGTGTTGTTTGTGAATGATTCGTTAATTTTGAACTGACTGGCTGAGTTTTATAAAGGTCAGTACAATGTTGTTTATGTTGGAAAATAATTGATTTGCAGACAGGGCAGAGAGAGGAGGGTTCTGGCAGGGCAGGTGATCAGAGACAGGGCAGAGAGAGGAGGGTTCTGGCAGGGCAGGTGATCAGAGACAGGGCAGAGAGAGGAGGGTTCTGGCAGGGCAGGTGATCAGAGACAGAGGATTTTCCTCTTTAGAAGGAAAACAGGGAGACAGAATATCTTTCAAAGTCAATGTGGGTTTGAGTTTTAAACTACTTTAAAGTTATCAATCTCATTTTTCCTATTATAACCATTTGGTAAAGTCAGGTTCGCTATGCTAATGTGAATAACCTCTGCGCTAACGGCTAAAATCAAACGCACTACGCGAGCGAATGAACTAGCGCGCTGGGAGTCAATGTTAACGTAGGCTACACATAGCCTTACGATACTGACTGTAACCTTTCAAATACACAACATGATGATAACTGATAAACAAATATTCATGTGACAATACAACTATTAATCTTAATCTCTAAGCATAGCCTTTTGTATGAGATAAACACTTACCACTTCAGTGTGTTCATCACGATCACGAATGACTGCCCTTGCTGAAGTTCATTCCTCAACTGATCTGGTATCGACAAAAGTGGCTGGAAATTGTTTAAAGCAGCGGTCCCCAACCTTTTTTGCGCCACGGACCGGTTTCATGTAAGACATATTTTCACGGACCGGCAGGGACGGACTGGGAGGAAAGATAGGCCATGGACTTTGATCCAAACTGGCCCACCAGAAGCGGCCCCCGTATAGGCCTACGCCACCACAGCTTCCCTGCTAATGCATGCACATTCTGGGTTTGATGCGATCCTAGATAGCGACTTTCACATGTAATGCGAGCGAGCGAGATTTTTTTTTTGCTGATTTGAGCGAAAAATTGTTTTTGGAGCTTTATGTAAAATAAACATAGCCGTTTTTCAATTGGTAAAACCTTGTCTAATGAATGTGATGTATTTTTGTCTCTGCATCATCATCTCCAGTCAATATAAAACAGTATAATTGTGTGTCTAACAGTCAATATAAAACAGTATAATTGTGTGTCTAACAGTCAATATAAAACAGTATAATTGTGTGTCTAACAGTCAATATAAAACAGTATAATAGTGTCTCCAAAGTGATGCTGGTTCTACTGTGTCTCCTGGTGCTCCTCCTCCCTGGAGGCTCTCCTGCTGGTGAGTCTTTATTTACCATCAAGATGCACAACACACCTGTGTTGACAAAACACATGTTGCTGAATATGCAGTTCATAGTTTACCTGTCAGACTTCTCTAGGGACGTGTGGCAGGGAGGAGTGGGTTACTATACACTGTAGGTGAAGGTTACATGTTAACTACCATGTACTGTACATGAAGGTTACATGTTAACTACCATGTACTGGAGATGAAGGTTACATGTTAACTACCATGTACTGTAGATGGAGGTTACATGTTAACTACCATGTACTGGAGATGAAGGTTACATGTTAACTACCATGTACTATACATGAAGGTTACATGTTAACTACCATGTACTGTACATGAAGGTTACATGTTAACTTCCATGTACTGTAGATGAAGGTTACATGTTAACTACCATGTTCTGGAGATGAAGGTTACATGTTAACTACCATGTACTGTACATGAAGGTTACATGTTAACTACCATGTTCTGGAGATGAAGGTTACTACCATGTACTGTACATGAAGGTTACATGTTAACTACCATGTTCTGGAGATGAAAGTTACATGTTTACTACCATGTTCTGGAGATGAAGGTTACATGTTAACTACCATGTACTGTACATGAAGGTTACATGTTTACTACCATGTTCTGGAGATGAAGGTTTCATGTTAACTGTAAGGCTTGATTATTTTTCCACAGTGACAAACTAGTTTTCTAAGTGTCTAAGACACAGATGGATTCTGTCTTTGTGTCTGTTCTTCCAGGAGAGTCTCAGCTGATTGGTTCACCTGACCCCATCGTTGTTGTAGAGGGTGATGATGTCATCCTGCCATGTTCCCTGGAACCTTCCATCGATGCAGAGTTCCTGACAGTAGCATGGACCCGACCTGACCTGAAACCTGAATATGTACATTTCTACCGGGATGGTCGTAACTTACAAGATAAGATTAATCCGTCTTATAAATACAGGACCATGCTGTTTGAAGATGAACTGGTCAGGGGCAACGTCTCCCTGAAACTCTTCTATGTGAGGCTGGAGGATGAGGGGAGCTACACCTGCGAGGTTGTTAAGGACGGAAAGGTTAACAAGACTGTTATCCAGCTCAGTGTCGGTAAGTTAGATTAAATAGAGAATATGCTGATATGAAAGAAAGTTGTTGAAGAGTTCCTGATGTCTCTGATGGTCGTCTGTCTGTCTGTCTCTGTAGTGAAGGTGTCTATCACCATGTTGGAAGCCACAGATGGTAAGTGAAATGTGAACATCTCTTTTCACCAGAATAGTGACTGTTCTGTATACTGTGTGTTTCAGATCACAGTTTTCATCCTGAGGAACGGTACGTGTATATGGGGGGAGGGTGGATTTGGAGTTTGTGTTTGAGAAAGTGTTTGTTCAAATTAGAGATTCAAATAATGTACTTTCCTACTCTGTTTGTCATTGTGTGTTTGTATGTGTTTGTGTTTATGTGTGTGTGTGTTTATGTGTATGTGTGTCACAGTTATAACTTGACTAATTTTGGCTTTTTTCTCAGATCCAAAAATGAACTATAGAGACCAATAATCTGTCATCATCTCCATCAAGAACCAGAAGCATGAACCAACCAGCGTTCTTGAGTCCCTGTGTGTAGGTTGGTGTGTGTGTGTGCATGTGTGTGTGTGTCAGTAAGTTTGTTAATAATATGGAACTGAGAAGCAAACGTGTCTAGTCAGGAGAGCAGGGTCCTTGACTCTGACCACTGAAACACTGTTAGAACTCTGTACTTCTGATCCTCTGCTGATCTATAGGCACTGTTTTTACGTTGCTGTGGATACGAGTGTCAGAACATGTAAATGATACAGTTATCACAGAATAATGCCTTATCTCAGTTTGTACTAAATCTACCAGTTGTTGTACCGTACGCATCATCAGTCTGGTGACCACCTGTCGTACGCATCATCAGTCAGGTGACCACCTGTCATACGCATCATCATCAGTCAGGTGACCATCTGTCGTACACATCATCAGTCAGGTGACCACCTGTCGTATGCATCATCATCAGTCAGGTGACCACCTGTCGTACGCATCATCAGTCAGATGACCATCTGTCGTACGCATCATCAGTCAGGTGACCATCTGTTGTACGCATCATCAGTCAGGTGACCACCTGTCGTACGCATCATCATCAGTCAGGTGACCACCTGTCGTACACATCATCAGTCAGATGACCACCTGTCGTACGCATCATCAGTCAGGTGACCATCTGTCGTACACATCAGTCAGGTGACCACCTGTCGTACACATCAGTCAGGTGACCATCTGTCGTACGCATCATCAGTCAGGTGACCACCTGTCGTACGCATCATCAGTCAGGTGATCATCTGTCGTACGCATCATCAGTCAGATTACATTTTGTCTGTATAATTTATTAGGGTTCCTCCGGTAGAAGGAAACCTATTGTTTTTGTTAGTATTCTTATTACCCTAACCCGCAAAATCAGGTCTGCTGACCTGCAACAGAGCGATAGCCAGTTGGTCACCCTAATCATCTGTCATGTAGAGTTGTGTCCAGCAGGGAGAGATGGTGAGACTGTCTCACTGTAAAGGAAACAATGAAGGATTTTACTGTCAAAGGCATCATCATCATTTTTATAATCTCATTTTTAATATACGTATACTGAATATATGTTTAAATATATATGTGTATGTATGTGTGTGTGTTTGTATATATATACAAACACAATATAGAATGATGGCACACATTCAATATACTGTTGACTGATTATAATACAATAAAATGTACATGACTAAAATGGATTTGTTCAATGTGTTTCTCTGTACAGAAACAATGTGACATGTACAGAGTGTAGGAGGGGGTCCCAGTGTGACATGTACAGAGTGTAGGAGGGGGTCCCAGTGTGACATGTACAGGGTGTAGGAGGGGGTCCCAGTGTGACATGTACAGGGTGTAGGAGGGGGTCCCAGTGTGACATGTACAGAGTGTAGGAGGGGGTCCCAGTGTGACATGTACAGGGTGTAGGAGGGGGTCCCAGTGTGACATGTACAGCGTGTAGGAGGGGGTCCCAGTGTGACATGTACAGAGTGTAGGAGGGGGTCCCAGTGTGACATGTACAGAGTGTAGGAGGGGGTCCCAGTGTGACATGTACAGAGTGTAGGAGGGGGTCCCAGTGTGACATGTACAGGGTGTAGGAGGGGGTCCCAGTGTGACATGTACAGAGTGTAGGAGGGGGTCCCAGTGTGACATGTACAGAGTGTAGGAGGGGGTCCCAGTGTGACATGTACAGAGTGTAGGAGGGGGTCCCAGTGTGACATGTACAGAGTGTAGGAGGGGGTCCCAGTGTGACATGTACAGGGTGTAGGAGGGGGTCCCAGTGTGACATGTACAGAGTGTAGGAGGGGGTCCGCAGGCAAGGCAGGGTTTCCAGGAAACAAAACTTTAAATTCTTCCAAAAATATGTTTCTCCCCATCGATGTTCAAACCAAACCTACGCCACCTACCCCATCACCCATAGTCCAGCCCCACCCACCCCCCTCCAGGTTAAACCATCACCCAGTCCACAGGAACCTGGGATGCCATGTATAGTCATGTCCAGCAGGGGGCGCTAGTGAGCCTCAGGTTAATGGCTCAGTGTATGGAAATCTTGACTTGACAGACTATTTACTGTCAAAAAGCAGCTTCATTTTTATTAACTTTAACTTATTAACTTTAAGACTAATGCCTAGCTCAGGTGCTAATGTTCGAATCCGGGGGAGGCCATTTCCTACACGTCTTCCCTCAATCTCACTCCTTAGTGTCTTGTCTCTGTCTTATGGATAAAATAAACAAGAAAAGAAAAGGTCACACAATGAAAGGAAATGATCTCTGCTGTCTCCCACACACACACACACACACACACACACACACACACACACACTCACACACACACACACACACACATCCCCCCGTCGAACCACAGCTCTCTCCTCTGTGGTTTAGCAGCAGTTCTCAGTACCTGTAGCCAGCTTCCTTTCTCAGAAACATACCCTGTCGTTTCCACGGTAACGCGTCATGTGGCTTGAAGAATTATTCGTAGGCCTGTTAAAGGTTTTTATTATACGATTTTATTTATCTTTATTGATTTATTGACAATACAGGATGGAGACCAGGTGCTGATAGGGTTAGAGAACAATGGGACCAACATCACACACACTAGGCTAGCACACACCTCAACACTCCAAAACATGCCAACCTCTGTAGGCTATTTATACAGAAGCTGACTAAATGTTGTCTTCCTGAGAACACATACAAATACAACTGAACAGCAACAATACATCAGTGCATCATTCTTCCATGTAAAACAACGAAAAACATCCTACAATGTAAACATCTATCAATCTGCTAGCCTAGAAGACAGATTGCTAGGCTAGCACAAACCTCATTCTACACAAGGCTAATGATAGCTATGCTAACAGAGTGGTGGCTAGGCTAGCACAAACCTAATTCTACACAAGGCTAATGATAGCTATGCTAACAGAGAGGTGGCTAGGCTAGCACAAACCTAATTCTACACAAGGCTAATGATAGCTATGCTAACAGAGAGGTGGCTAGGCTAGCAGAAACCTAATTCTACACAAGGCTAATGATAGCTATGCTAACAGAGAGGTGGCTAGGCTAGCAGAAACCTAATTCTACACAAGGCTAATGATAGCTATGCTACCAGAGAGGTGGCTAGGCTAGCACAAACCTCACTCTACACAAGGCTAATGATAGCTATGCTAACAGAGAGGTGGCTAGGCTAGCAGACACCTCACTCTACACAAGGCTAATGATAGCTATGCTAACAGAGAGGTGGCTAGGCTAGCAGACACCTCACTCTACACAAGGCTAATGATAGCTATGCTAACAGAGAGGTGGCTAGGCTAGCAGACACCTCACTCTACACAAGGCTAATGATAGCTATGCTAACAGAGAGACTAGGGATGGGGAAGCTAACAGGTCTACCTGGTCACTTTGTGACATCATCACAGCTCCTCTTTATCACACTTAGCTGCTGAACACACACCTGGACAGAGGAGAGAGGAGTGTTAGGACACCTGGAGACACACCCGGAGACACACCTGAACACACACCTGGAGACACACCTGAACACACACCTGAACACACACCTGGAGACACACCTGAACACACACCTGAACACACACCTGAACACACACCCGGAGACACACCCGGAGACACACCTGAACACACACCTGGAGACACACCTGAACACACACCTGAACACACACCTGGAGACACACCTGAACACACACCTGAACACACACCCGGAGACACACCTGAACACACACCTGGAGACACACCTGAACACACACCTGAACACACACCTGGAGACACACCTGAACACACACCTGGAGACACACCTGAACACACACCTGGACACACATCTGAACACACACCTGAACACACACCTGGACACACACCTGGAGACACACCTGGAGATATGGTTACTATGCGATGTGTCTGGTCAATACAGATCTGTACTATACAGTCCATTGACTCTGACCACTGAAAACTGTTTCTACGTCGCTTTGGATAAAAGCGTCCACAAGATTTCATGTAATGTTAATCAGTATTACACATATTTGACAATGAACTTGACCATGACCTCACCTTTAGACCTGCAGCACCTCTCCAGCAGCAGGGCAGTGACCACCAGGTAGGGAAGAGACACCAGGATGCCACACAGCAGTCTGGGCAGAGACAGCAGGGGGGCTGGAGGTGAAGTAGGAGATGGAGGTGGTGCTGGAGGTGGAGGTGGAGATAAAGATGCAGGTGGAGATAAAGATGCAGGTGGAGATAAAGATGCAGGTGGAGATAAAGATGGAGATGGAGATGGATACACACCTACACCTTTACTACTTTAGTTCTCACCTCTCACAGCCAGCCAGCTCTCTGGAGATCCTCCCCGCTCAGAGTTGCTGCACCTGTACAACCCTGCATCAGATGCAGACACAGCAGGGATGGTCATCTCTCCTGCAGCCTCAGTCCTGACCAGAGATCCATCCTTGTAGAAGGCAGCTGTGAGGTCAGAGGGAGGAGGCCTGGTATCTACAGCGTAGAGTCACAGCTTGTCCCTGGTTCACAGGGAGGACAGGACTCTCCAGGATCACAGCTCCATCTACAACAGAGGAGACAGATTCAAATGATCTTTCCAGAGAATCCTATGAAACGACAGTGATTTATTCAGACCATGTGAACGTACCATGTACTGTGATGTTGACAGCATGGCTGTGTTCTCCTGAGCCAGACTCACACCAGTACACTCCAGTGTCGTGTGGGAACGTGTCTTGGATGGAGCAGGGGGAGTCTGCTGTAGCAACACCCCAGTCAGCAGGACACGCCTCCAGCCATCTCTTAGTGGTGTTCCTCCTCACCCTCCCTCCAGCAGAGCTGCCCTGCTCCTCACAGCTCAGGAAGACAGAATCATACTTGAAGAACTGAGATATGCTGGGACTGACCCTCAGAGAGACTGCAGGAGAGAGAGAAGGGGAGAGTGGAAGAGAGAAGGAGAGAGAAGGGGAGAGAGGAAGAGGCCAGTCTTTTGAAATACACAGGAACTGACCACAGTCTCACCAATAGAGTGAAACCGGTGGAGAAGAAGTATACTGCAGACCAAAACACAATGTCTACTAACCTGCTGTTTGTTCAGCCTCAGAAGGGATCATTAATACTGCTGAGAGAGAGAGAGAGAGAGAGAGAGAGGAGGGGGGAGAGAGGGAGAGAGAGAGATAGAGAGAGAGAGGAGGGGGGAGAGAGGGAGAGAGAGGGGGGAGAGAGATACAGACACGTTCTTATGCTCTCTCTCCTCTCTCTCACACAGACACATACACACACACGCTCAGTGGTAGAAGGGATCTGCATTTCGTTGTACTGTACTTGTGTTGTTTTAATAACAATAAAGTTGAATCTAATCTAATCAAAATCCAGATAAAAACTTCTGCAAAATTAATAAATTACATTACATTGCACACACATACACACCCACACAATCATACACACACACACACGTACAGCAGGCCTACTCACAGAGCATCAATAAGAGTGGTGTGAACTCCATCCTGTCTGGATGCTGACTGACAGCACGATACACACACACACACACTGTCTAACCAGCAGGGGGGCGGATACCATGATACACACACACACACACACTGTCTAACCAGCAGGGGGGCGGATACCATGATACACACACACACACTGTCTAACCAACAGGGGGTGGATACCAGGATACACACACACACACTGTCTAAAACCTCACGCCACACAAACAGTTTCTTCCCATCCACTGCTGGCCTCTTCAACAAGGCCAAGGACTCACACTGACTTGACCACTTATCACTTTATCTGCACAGGAATACACATGTTGCCCCATGTGTATTTGTATATTATAGCTATTTTATATTTATTCCAAATGTTTTACATATTTTAGCCCCTTAGTATTAGTTAGACTTTGTATCTTCAATATTGGTTAGACTTGTACACTACTTATTTAAGATTCCTATATGTTTAATGTATACACATTCATGCCACAGTAAATTCCTTGTCTGTGCGAACTTTCATGGCGAATAAAACCCTTTCTGATTCAGATTCAGTCTAAGCAGCAAGGATACCATGAGAGTAAACCACACACTCCTTATCCTGTGGGTAATGTGCGCAAACACGAATTCCTTTAAATCTACAACACAGTTGTGTGAATGAAGTTGAGTTCATAGTAGTATAAAATGTTGATTATGTTGTGTGATGTCCACTTTAAAGACATTTAGCCTACATTCATTGACGTACCTTGCACCTTTGATGCACAAGACACACTACACGTGACTAATCCACTAGGTGGCGCCCTATCAGCTGGCCTCGAGAATTGAGAATTATTATTCTCTCATTGTCCGGCTTTGCTACTTCAATTACATTTCTAAATTCCTATAATGAAAATCTTATCATTCAGACATTTGTCAATGTCTCTTTTTGTGTATGAAAAAAGGATGCACTGACACTTTTCTGAAATCAACCCGGAAAGAACGGAGTTTTGAAATAAAAGTGAAACTAATTTGCCCTTGTGCCGATTTTGTAATATCACAGGCTCTGATAGGAGGTGAGTAGCCTACCACCACTCGAAGAAGTTTGTTACACTTTGGATATTCCCATTTCTGTTAGTCTGGCAGGTATCGAGATGACATTTTCATGTTTTAATGAATAAACATTTCTTAGGAATTTCACCATGCTACTTGGTGTTGCGTTCCTGGTCGTTACCCGCTTCATCTATGCTATGGCGAGGGGCTCGCATCCCGCAACCGTAGTTGGGGGCGACGTCACTCTACCGTGTTCCCTCGGACCCGGCAAGAGTGCCATGGGCGAGACGATAGAGTGGCGAAAAATCTGAGCAGGATAAAGATGTCATATGTACACCTTCGCCGGGACAACAATGACGTGACTTGACGACCAGATACCGTCCTACAAAGGCAGGACGGCACTGTGTGGAACCGATGAGTTGAAGGAAGGCAACATTTCCCTGAAACTCTCCCAGGTTCAACTGTCGGATGCAGGAAGTTACACTTGCAATTTTAAAAGTAGCAACGTGACTACAACCCGTCTCACTGTTGGTAGGTTCCCATATTCGTTTTTTTCCTATGGTGTTTTCACGTGACAATTGTAGGCCTAAATGGCGGGGCCGCAAAGTTGTAAAAGCTGTGAGTGAGCGGTCGCAGTGGCGGATCTAGAACATTTTACATGGGGTGGCAAAGGGGTGGCAAGAGGTCTTGGCAGGGTGGCATGGGTAAACGGTACGTGGGAATTTTTTACCGGCTTTTTCAGTTCCTCCTGGCATCTTCTTTTTTCCTATACATGTTATTATTTTTACATCATCTTAATCTTGCTCCCTCCACAACATTAAATGATGGTGTAGGGTTGTCTCCATGGCAACAACCTTGGTACACACACATGTTTTGAGAAGCTTGTGGACATAGTGGCGGTTTGTTTTTACAAGTACAGTTTTTGGATCACCAAAGTTAGGGGGGCAGCTGGGGGGGCAAGGCTCTAGAGTCGGGGGGCAGCTGACCCCCCTTGCCCCTCTGTAGATCCGCCCATGGAGCGGTACCAGTCAGTTCAACCATCTCAACACAAACTTACATTCGCAGATGCCCTCTGCTGAAGTATTTAAACCCGTATGTTATTGTGTAGTTACAGCATCTCCGGTGATCTCGGCATCGGGAGCTAGTGACGGGAAGGTGCGTCTACGGTGCGAGGCTACAACATGGTACAAAGACGCTAATGTGGAGTGGTGGGATGGTGAGGGAGACGCACTCACCGCTGATAAGGAAGCAGAAATAGTCTCTGAAGGTGACAAGCACCACAACGTGAGAAGCTATCTGACGGTATCAGAAAACAAGACTGACAATGAAACCTTCACCTGCCGAGTTTATCAAGCCAACAAGACTGCCCAAGCTCGATCAGGTAAGCTCAAATGGACAGTGAGTGAATGGCCAGTTTGAGGTTGTGTCAGGTTTAGCTGGACGTGTGTATGGTTGCAAACAGCAACACGTTAGAATTAGTAAAAGGCAACTCTTTCCTAGACACTAATCTGTGTCAATCTGTTTTCATTTTCAGTTGAGCCTCCAGAAAAACCTAAACGTGATACACTTTCAAGTGGTTATATAGCCGCAATATGTGTACTTGTTATTGCATTGTTAGTTTCTTTAGGTCCATTGGTTTGGAGACATAGAGGTAAGTGTCCTGGATTGAACCGCTACATATTACAGTCACCAGAGTTACTGACTGAGGAACTTAAATCACATGTAAAACCAGCCTGTGGAAGTCAACATGTGTGTTTGACTATTGTGTGTGTTCCTTTTTCCTTCTTTGATTTATTTGTAGGTCGGTTGGTTTGCCGTCATTGTCAACAAGGTAATTTATTAGTCAGTGCGTGTGCGTGCTTGAGTAGTGTGTATGTGCATGTCAGTGTGTGTGTGTGTGTGTGTGTAAGTGTGTCTTTATCTGTGTGTTTATCTGTAATAAAGTTGCTTCTATCTTTTCATCTTCATCCAAAGACCTACATAGTGTGACAAACACTAGCACAACTGAAAACAAAACACCCTTGAAAAGTTTCATTTGAAAAAATGTTTATGCTGGTGAAGAGGTAGAAGAGAGGAGGAGGAGAGAAGGGGAGAAGGAGGAGAGTCTGTTGTGGTCAGAAAAAAACAATGACAGACATTTAAAAAAATGAAGCAGTGAATGATTCATGATGTGCTGCATACAAACAGTTATATACAGTATATATTAAATAGTTTAGACGGATGAAACCTTCACCTGCCGAGTTTATCAAGCCAAGCTCAATCAGGTAAGCTCAAATGAGTGAATGGCCAGTTTGAGGTTGTCAGACGTAGCTGGCCTACAGCAACACAGATGGGTGAGATGTATACACAGGTAGTCCTTAGAATTAGTAAAAGGCAACTCTGTCCCAGACACTAATCTGTGTCAATCTGTCTTTATTTTTCAGATGAGCCTCCAGAAATACCTGAAAGTGATACATTTTCAGGTGGTTATATAGCCGCAATAACTTCTGCTGTTATTGGATGGTTAGGTCTGTTCGTTTTGGTTGTCTGTTGTTTAAAACCGGGTAAGTGTCTATTGAACCATTACATTTTATCCAGTTACTGACCGAGGAACTTAAATAACCAGGTAACACCATCCTGTGGAAGTGAAAATGTGTGTGTTTTTAGTATTATGTTTGTTTGTGTATTTGAGTATTGTGTGCATTACATTACATTTACATTTATTTATTTTATTCATTTAGCAGACGCTTTTATCTAAAGCGACTTCCAAGAGAGAGCTTTACAAAAGTACATAGGTCAATGATCATAAACAACGAGATAGCCCCAAAAATATTGTGGGTAGCCAAAACATGAAGCATACATTGTGAAAAACAAATAAGTGCCAATGGGAAGAAACATAAGAGCATGTAGTTAAACAAGTTACAATTATATAACATGAACATCAAAAGTGCAAGAGTGTACCTGTAGGAAAGCAAGCAACATTAATACAACTAACCAACAAGAGCAACAAGTCCCTCAATAAGAGTCATTGTGTTCCTGAAAGAAATAAACAAAACTAACAGTGTATACTATGTGTGTGTGTTTGAGTTATGTGTGTGTGAAAGAGTGTGTGCTATTCTCTGTAATAAAGCTGTTTCTTCCATCTCTCCTTCTGCTGTAGGAAGAAGAAATGGCGTGGTAAGTTCACATCCTAAATAAACATCATTTCTACTGTGTGTGTGACTGCTTGTTATAAGGCTTACATTCTACTCCCTGTTTTTTACCCTAAATAATCTGTTTTCCCGATCAGTTGTAGATGCTGGTGAGGAAGACAGGAGAGATGATGATGAAGATGATGGTGATGGTGATGGTGATGATGATGATGGTGATGGTGATGATGATGGTGATGATGATGAAGATGATGGTAATGATGATGGTGATGATGATGATGGTGATGATGATGGTGATGATGATGATGATGGTGATGATGATGATGATGATGATGATGATGATGATGATGATGGTGATGATGATGATGATGATGATGATGATGATGATGATGAGTGTTTGTGCACTACCCATGACCATAAAGACAAACACACAATTCTCCTTCCCTGAGAATTGGGCTACATTCATCTGATCACTCTCTTAACACACTCAGCATAGCACAGCTATAACATATAAAATAAAATATAAGTTGCAGTAATTTACAATATAAAAATACAAATATTACAAACCTACTTGCCTCGGGGGAATATCCCTGTACTTACTGTAAGTCGCTCTGGATAAGAGCGTCTGCTAAATGACTAAATGTAAATGTAGTATAGTTAGTCCTCATATTTAAATTTTAGATTTCTGTATGTTTAATGTTTGCACCTTCCTGCCAAAGCAAATTCCTTGTCCGTGCAAACTTTCATGGCGAATAAAACCCATTCTGATTCTGACATAATTCCCTTAACATATACAACCTTGTGACATCACTCTCATGACATACACACACACAACATTGTGACATCACTCCCATGACACACACACAACATTATGACATCACTCGCACTGTTTAAAAGACACAGATCTTGACAGCATTTATACTGTAACACTGGACCATTAGCTTCAATAAATACTAGAATGTAAGTTAGCAGTCGTTTAGTAGAAAAATACTTCACTTCCTGGGGAGCAGAAGAGTAACAATTGTATTCACTTACGGTACCTTTAATCACTTACGATACCTTTAATCCTGAACTGGAAAACCAGAGATTTGCTTTTCAATCTATTGTGGACAGGAAAATACAATGACCTTTTTAAAAAATTATTATTAAGCTGTGAATGAGTCTTGTTCCATTCATGATGTGCTGCAAACATATGTTTGTATATATATTTTTTATATCTGTGATTCTAATTATATGGTGATGAATATGACTTTGACACGATGAGAACAGTACTGTGACACAGAGTTCAGTTTGTGCATTTTAACATGTCAGCTCTACAGTTGATGTGATGAGATGTCTATGTTAACACTCAGGTTATATCATTGTTTTATATTCGTATGGTTTTAATTGTGATGATGATTAATCCTGAACTGACCTTAGTCTGTTGTGGTCAGAAAAAAACAATGACAGACATTTAAAAAAATGAAGCAGTGAATGATTCATGATGTGCTGCATACAAACAGTTATATACAGTATATATTAAATAGTTTTATATATCGATGATTTTGTGATTTTATATCAGATTTTATATCTGTGATTCTAACTGGTGATGGTGATGACTGAGTTAATTTGTGCATTTTAACATGAAGATCCTACAGTCTTGTGACGAGATTTCTGTTTTCAAACTCAGGTTGTATCATTTTTATATTTGTGTGGTTTTAATTGTGGTGATGATGATGAGGAATGTTACTATGACAATACTGACTATGAACTTCTAGGATATATACATTGATTTAATTCACAGTTTCAATCTTTTTTATACTAAGGAACACGAAAACAATGTATAGATTTTTTTTTGTGATGTAAAAGTTTCAACATGTCTTGTTTTGACTATGATGAATAAAAGTAGGATGTGAACCAGACGAATCTGTTTTCTTCCTCTGGCAGCTCTGAGGGGGCGGGGCCTCTGCTTGAGGGGGCGGGGCCTCTGCGTGAGGGGGCTGTGAGAGGGCGGGGCCTCTGCGTGAGGGGGCGGGGCCTCTGCGTGAGGGGGCGGGGCCTCTGCGTGAGGGGGCGGGGCCTCTGCGTGAGGGGGCTGTGAGAGGGCGGGGCTGGATATCCTGGATCACGCAAGAATCCGTCTAACCAGGCTTCAACTGGTTTGTTGGTATTGTCTTAGTTTGGGCCCAAATCACAGTGGGTTGGACCAGTCAGCGTCCTACGTGGCAGTTATAGGTTTAGGTGTGACGACAGCCTTTGATTGACAGATGGTTCATCCAGTCACCTTTCAGTTACTTTTTAAAAGTGCCGGCCATTTTTCCAGACTGTTTCCAAGGTTAGGTCTGGACCCCCTCCCATTCAAACACATTTCCACCTGGCTTGAACAGTGCTAGGCCAATCATAACTGTTTATGCGGTACATTGTTGCTAGGCAGATGACAGGCTAAAAGGTTTGCTGTCTCGCACAGAGCAAGTTTATCTGCTAGGGGCGTGTTTACTAGGTGGGCTGTACAGAGGAGTTGGGAACTGGTCTGGCAATGACAGGCAGGATAAAAGTGTCTGCCAAATGAATACATTATAATAACATGTAAAACCCATGAATGATGTGTGTGTGTGATATTGCCACAGTAGGAAGTGTTTCAGGGCAGATGACAGACATGCCAAACCGGTCCTTATCTGATTGTAACACCTACACATAGCAGATGATGAATGAGTTTCGTCAAATCACTGTCACTTCTGCATGGAAATAAAGTGAATCCCTAAACGGTAGATGCGTTGATGCTGCCCCCTAGTGGAGGGAACCCAAATAAACTTCCCATCTTGATAGCAGGTCCTGGTCCCTTCCTGTCCATCCATCCACCTGCCTGTGATGCTGCACCAATCACACGCCCCCAGCCCTGTGATGCTGCACCAATCACACGTCCCCAGCCCTGTGATGCTGCACCAATCACACTCCCCCAGCCCAGCCCTGTGATGCTGCACCAATCACACGTCCCCAGCCCTGTGATGCTGCACCAATCACACGCCCCCAGCTCTGACCAGGGCCTCATGCAGCCTGCTTTGACTGGGCCTCATGCAGCCTGCTTTGACTGGGCCTCATGCAGCCTGCTTTGACTGAGCCTCATGCAGCCTGCTTTGACTGGGCCTCATGCAGCCTTCTTTGACTGGGCCTCATGCAGCCTGCTTTGACTGAGCCTCATGCAGCCTGCTTTGACTGGGCCTCATGCAGCCTGCTTTGACTGAGCCTCATGCAGCCTGCTTTGACTGGGCCTCATGCAGCCTGCTTTGACTGGGCCTCATGCAGCCTGCTTTGACTGGGCCTCATGCAGCCTGCTTTGACTGAGCCTCATGCAGCCTGCTTTGACTGGGCCTCATGCAGCCTGCTTTGACTGGGCCTCATGCAGCCTGCTTTGACTGGGCCTCATGCAGCCTGCTTTGACTGGGCCTCATGCAGCCTGCTTTGACTGAGCCTCATGCAGCCTGCTTTGACTGGGCCTCATGCAGCCTGCTTTGACTGAGCCTCATGCAGCCTGCTTTGACTGGGCCTCATGCAGCCTGCTTTGACTGAGCCTCATGCAGCCTGCTTTGACTGAGCCTCATGCAGCCTGCTTTGACTGGGCCTCATGCAGCCTGCTTTGACTGGGCCTCAGTGAACATTTCTGGGGGGTATCATGATTACGAAAAGGGATTGTATTATTTTTCATATTGTTAATCAGGCGCGGAGCCAGACGCTGTAACCATTCGGGGCTCAGCCCAAACCTGGGACATATTCTGGGTTTGATGTGATATAGATCCAGATTTCCACACTCAATGCGAGTGTGCGCAGCGCGCGTGCAATATTTTTTGTCCATTATTTCAGTACTCTAACCAAGTTCGAGAGCGATACCAACTTAGGTTGAATGCCCGAGGCTGAAATGTGTGTTTGTCCTTTAGTCATAGGCGGAAATCCGGGGGGGGGACAACCCCCCCACCCTGGGAAAAATATGATTTGTCCCCCCAAATAAATCACTGTAAACATAACTATGTAATTTCAATAATATTAATAATACGCAATGAAAGCGCTTTGCTGATTATGGACACAATGGCGCTTTTTTAATGTGCTATGTGTTACAGCAGTAATTTTGGTGTCCCCCTCAGGAATTTCTCTTGAGAAAATGTCATATAATTGTCCCCCCCAAAGTTGATAGCAGATTTTCGCTGCTTTTAGTAACTTGAAAATGTAACTAGGCTACACCCCACGAAAACCTTTGTCTCCAAATATTTGAACATTATCATTTGATTAGTAAACAGTAGGTTTGGAGGTGATAGGCCTATAGTTAAATAAACTGCACGAGCTGTGGCGACCGCAAGCACACTTTCGATTCCCCCAGAAATTGTGCCCTCTCTAGGGATGATTATATCCCCTTTCTGCAGGCCTGTAGACGGGTTCGGGTTGTTCGAACTATCCGGAAATGTTACTACACTACTGTGGAAATGTACAGAGCTCTGCTCTTATCACTGTGCAAATATACTAGGCTCGTCCGGGGAAGGGTCAAGGTTGTTGTTGGGCAAGATGGGCAGTTGTAAATACACTTGTCGTGCCAAGACATGTCACGACCTCCGACGGTCACCCTGACCATTTCAGCAGGTCAACCTGTTGTAGCGCAATCTGTTCCGCCCGCCCCGTCAGCGCTGAAGGTGCGTCTCTCCCCTATAAGAGGGGAGGACTCAGCGATGCTATTTTGAGATTTTCCTGAGCTGCATATGGCGTCTTTCTGATTGCAGGTATAATACAGATGTACATTATGACTGAAACACCTGTTGACACTTACTCTGACTTGTAAGGTGGAGATTTTGCACGTGTCTTGTTAGGTACCAGCATACAATGACAATTTCTGTGTTCGGTGAAGGAAGCCAAAAGTTGTGAATCTGCAGGACGTTCCAGTACTGTGGTATCCTGGCTGCTGCTGTGTCCTGCTGGTACAGAGGTCTCTGCTTGTCTGCTGTGTCCTGCTGGTACAAAGGTATCTGCTTGTCTGCTGTGTCCTGCTGGTACAGAGGGCTCTGCTTGTCTGCTGTGTCCTGCTGGTATAAAGGTCTCTGCTTGTCTGCTGTGTCCTGCTGGTACAGAGGGCTCTGCTTGTCTGCTGTGTCCTGCTGGTACAGAGGGCTCTGCTTGTCTGCTGTGTCCTGCTGGTACAGAGGTCTCTGCTTGTCTGCTGTGTCCTGCTGGTACAGAGGTCTCTGCTTGTCTGCTGTGTCCTGCTGGTACAGAGGTCTCTGCTTGTCTGCTGTGTCCTGCTGGTACAGAGGTCTCTGCTTGTCTGCTGTGTCCTGCTGGTACAGAGGGCTCTGCTTGTCTGCTGTTTCCTGCTGGTACAGAGGGCTCTGCTTGTCTGCTGTGTCCTGCTGGTACAGAGGTCTCTGCTTGTCTGCTGTGTCCTGCTGGTACAGAGGTCTCTGCTTGTCTGCTGTGTCCTGCTGGTACAGAGGTCTCTGCTTGTCTGCTGTGTCCTGCTGGTACAGAGGGCTCTGCTTGTCTGCTGTGTCCTGCTGGTACAGAGGGCTCTGCTTGTCTGCTGTGTCCTGCTGGTACAGAGGTCTCTGCTTGTCTGCTGTGTCCTGCTGGTACAGAGGTCTCTGCTTGTCTGCTGTGTCCTGCTGGTACAGAGGGCTCTGCTTGTCTGCTGTGTCCTGCTGGTACAGAGGGCTCTGCTTGTCTGCTGTGTCCTGCTGGTACAGAGGTCTCTGCTTGTCTGCTGTGTCCTGCTGGTACAGAGGTCTCTGCTTGTCTGCTGTGTCCTGCTGGTACAGAGGGCTCTGCTTGTCTGCTGTGTCCTGCTGGTACAGAGGGCTCTGCTTGTCTGCTGTGTCCTGCTGGTACAGAGGTCTCTGCTTGTCTGCTGTGTCCTGCTGGTACAGAGGGCTCTGCTTGTCTGCTGTGTCCTGCTGGTACAGAGGTCTCTGCTTGTCTGCTGTGTCCTGCTGGTACAGAGGTCTCTGCTTGTCTCTTCAGGTGCGGTGTTGTTCCAGTGTACTCTGGTCTCCAGGATCTTCTCCTGTCATCATGAACATGATGTTCACCCTGTGTCTGCTGCTCTGCGCTACTCTGGCTCTGGGGCAAATGCCACCTGAAGGTAATACACACACACACACACGCTGATACTGCTGGAGAAATATAACCCGTCTAGGTTTTATGTTGACCATACTTGCATCACCCCCTCTCCCCAGCTTGTCCTCTGACTGTGAGTGGAGAGCTAATGTGTTAACCCCCCAGTGCTATTCTCTTCCTCCATCTCTGTCCCTCTCCAGTCTCTACAGTGTGTGTACCAGTGATCGTAGGCCCTCACACTAAGTGCCAGAGAGAGGCCAGTGTGACGGTCCCTGGAGCCTTCCTGTCCCAGTGTGACCCCCAGGGCCAGTACCTCCCCACCCAGTGCTGGGTGGCTACAGGGTACTGCTGGTGTGTCAACGCTGCTGGAGAGGAGGTACAGGGGACGCGTACCCCTCCAGGACAACCAAGACCCAACTGTGCAGGTGTGTGTGTGTGTGTGTGTCATTGACTCATGAACACACACTCTCTTCCCTCTCCAGACCCACATGGGTGTAGTGGGTTCAACTCTCTCCCCAGTGTAATTACCACCCTCCCACTCCATCAAACTAGGGATGTCTTCACGAAGGGAGAGTTAATGTCTCTCTCTCTCTCTCTCTCTCTCTCTCTCTCTCTCTCTCTCACTCTATCTCTCTCTCTCTCTCTCTCTCTCTCTCTCTCTCTCTCTCTCTCTCTCTCTCTCTCTCTCTCTCTCTCTCACTCTCTCTCTCTCTTGCTCCTCTTCCCCCTCCCAGTCCGTCCTCTGACCTTGTGTGAGCAGAGGAGGGCCAGTGTGACCGTGACGGTCGCTGGAGCCTACGTCCCCCAGTGTGACTCCCAGGGCCAGTTCCTCCCCACCCAGTGCTGGGAGTCTACAGGGCAGTGCTGGTGTGTCAACGCTGCAGGAGAAATGGTTCCTGGGACACTGACTCCTCAAGGACAACCAAGACCCAACTGTGCAGGTGTGTGTTTTTAAAGGACTTGTTACGGTAACATTCAAATATCGCCCACCCAATACATTACTGGTAGCTTGTTAGTGGCATAGCTGGCTAAAACAATATATATTGAAGGAGGTTGTTGTGTGTGTTCTCTCTCCCTTCTCCTCACCTTCTCACCTCCCTCCCAGTTCGTCCTCAGACCAGGTGTGAACTGTGGAGGGCCAGTGTGTCCCAGCTCCCTGGAGCCTACGTCCCCCAGTGTGACGCCCAGGGCCAGTTCCTCCCCACCCAGTGCCGGGAGTCTACAGGGCAGTGCTGGTGTGTCACCCCTGCTGGAGAAATGGTCCCTGGGACAATGACTTCTCAAGGACAACCAAGACCCACCTGCACAGGTGTGTTTGTGTGTCATTGACATGTGTAAAAACAATCTCTTCCTTCTCCAGACCCATGCAGGTGTTTGTAACTGGGGATTTTTTAGCAATTAATCGAACAATTTTGTTTCCTGATTTGTTGATTAATCTGACATCTAAATATTATAATAATAGTTAACCCTTTTTTTATCAGATGCCTGTATGAAATACTGGAACTCAAATTCAAATGAGATTTAAAACTTAAAATGGTTATGACCTGAATTAATTTAATCATTGGGGTAATATGCAGTTGAGATAATCACTGGCAAATGTAGTTCTGCATTAGGCCCTCCGACACCATCCAACTAGAGCAGTATTTCTGAAAGTAGCATTGCACACTCTCTTTGTCTCACCCTCTCCCTCTCTCTCTGTCTCTCAGGTTCCACCCCCACTCTCCCAGGTCCCCATCCTCTGACCATGTGTGAGTGGTGGAGGGCCGGTGTGTCCCACCTCCCTGGATCCTTCCAACCCCAGTGTGACTCCCAGGGCCAGTTCCTCCCCACCCAGTGCTGGGAGAATACAGGGCAATGCTGGTGTATCAACCGTGCTGAAGAAGTGGTCCCTGGGACACTGACTCCTCAAGGACAACCAAGACCCAGCTGTACAGGTGTGTTTGAGGACTTGGTAACATAAAAATACTGCCCATCCAAGCCATCAATGTTAGGTTGTTGGTAGCGTAGCTGGCTACAAATATGTTTATTAAAGGAGGTTGTTGCGTGTGTTCTCTCTCTCTCTCCCTCCTCCCCATCCCCCTCCCTGCCAGGTCTTTCTCAGACTAGCTGTGAACGTTTGAGGGCCAGTGCTTCCCAAGTCCCTGGAGCCTACGTCCCCCAGTGTGACTCAGAGGGCAGGTTCCTCCCCACCCAGTGCCGGGTCTCTACAGGGCAGTGCTGGTGTGTCAACGCTGCTGGAGATGAGGTCCCTGGGACACTCACTTCTCCAGGCCAAACAAGACCCACCTGTCCAGGTATGTGTGTCATTGACTCATGTATACACACACTCTTCCTTCTCCAGACCCATCCGGGTGTGTGTAACCCCCCACTCCCCCTATTTCTCTCTCCCCAGTTCGTCTTATGACCAGGTGTGAGTTCTGGAGGGCCAGTGTGTCCCACCTCCCTGGAGCCTACGTCCCCCAGTGTGACTCCCAAGGCAGGTTCTTCCCCACCCAGTGCTGGGTCTCTACAGGGCAGTGCTGGTGTGTCACCCCTGCTGGAGAAGTGGTCCCTGGGACAGTGACTCCTGCGGGACAAGAAAGACACAGCTGCACAGGTGTGAGGACTTAGGAATGTTTAAATCCGTTCACTTGCTAAAAATAGATTTATTAAAAGAGGTTGTTGCATATGTTCTCTCTTTCTCTCCTCCTCATCCCCCCCACCCACACACACACAGATCGTCCCCAGACCTTGTGCGAGGAGAGAAGGACCGCCGGGGCGACGGTCGCTGGAGCCTACGTCCCCCAGTGTGACTCCGATGGCCAGTTCCTCCCCACCCAGTGCCGGGTCTCTACAGGGCAGTGCTGGTGTGTCAACGCTGCTGGAGAAATGGTCCCTGGGACACTAACTCCCCAAGGACAACCAAGGCCCAGCTGTGCAGGTGTGTGTTTTTAAAGGACTTGTTAACATTCAAATATCGCCCACCCAGTCCATTACTAGTAGCTTGTTAGTGGCATAGCTGGCTAAAACAATATATATTGAAGGAGGTTGTTGTGTGTGTTCTCTCTCCCTTCTCCTCACCTTCTCACCTCCCTCCCAGTTCGTCCTCAGACTAGGTGTGAACTGTGGAGGGCCAGTGTGTCCCACCTCCCTGGAGCCTACGTCCCCCAGTGTGACGCCCAGGGCCAGTTCCTCCCCACCCAGTGCCGGGAGTCTACAGGGCAATGCTGGTGTGTCACCCCTGCCGGAGAAGTGGTCTCTGGGACACTTACTTCTCAAGGACAACCAAGACCCACCTGCACAGGTGTTCTCCCTCCCTATCCTCCTTACGTCCCCACCCTTCCAGATCGTCCCCAGACCTTGTGTGAGCAGAGAAGGGCCAGTGTGACGGTCGCTGGAGCCTACGTCCCCCAGTGTGACTCCCAGGGCCAGTTCCTCCCCACCCAGTGCTGGGAGTCTACAGGGCAGTGCTGGTGTGTCAACGCTGCTGGAGAAATGGTCCCTGGGACACTGACTGCCCAAGGACAACCAAGACCCAGCTGTGCAGGTGTGTGTTTTTAAAGGACTTGTTAACATTCAAATATCGCCCACCCAGTCCATTACTAGTAGCTTGTTAGTGGCATAGCTGGCTAAAACAATATATATTGAAGGAGGTTGTTGTGTGTGTTCTCTCTCCCTTCTCCTCACCTTCTCACCTCCCTCCCAGTTCGTCCTCAGACTAGGTGTGAACTGTGGAGGGCCAGTGTGTCCCACCTCCTTGGAGCCTACGTCCCCCAGTGTGACGCCCAGGGCCAGTTCCTCCCCACCCAGTGCCGGGAGTCTACAGGGCAATGCTGGTGTGTCACCCCTGCCGGAGAAGTGGTCTCTGGGACACTTACTTCTCAAGGACAACCAAGACCCACCTGCACAGGTGTTCTCCCTCCCTATCCTCCTTACGTCCCCACCCTTCCAGATCGTCCCCAGACCTTGTGTGAGCAGAGAAGGGCCAGTGTGACGGTCGCTGGAGCCTACGTCCCCCAGTGTGACTCTCAGGGCCAGTTCCTCCCCACCCAGTGCTGGGAGTCTACAGGGCAGTGCTGGTGTGTCAACGCTGCTGGAGAAATGGTCCCTGGGACACTGACTGCCCAAGGACAACCAAGACCCAGCTGTGCAGGTGTGTGTTTTTAAAGGACTTGTTAACATTCAAATATCGCCCACCCAGTCCATTACTAGTAGCTTGTTAGTGGCATAGCTGGCTAAAACAATATATATTGAAGGAGGTTGTTGTGTGTGTTCTCTCTCCCTTCTCCTCACCTTCTCACCTCCCTCCCAGATCGTCCTCAGACTAGGTGTGAACTGTGGAGGGCCGGTGTGTCCCACCTCCCTGGAGCCTACGTCCCCCAGTGTGACGCCCAGGGCCAGTTCCTCCCCACCCAGTGCCGGGAGTCTACAGGGCAATGCTGGTGTGTCACCCCTGCCGGAGAAGTGGTCTCTGGGACACTTACTTCTCAAGGACAACCAAGACCCACCTGCACAGGTGTTCTCCCTCCCTATCCTCCTTACGTCCCCACCCTTCCAGATCGTCCCCAGACCTTGTGTGAGCAGAGAAGGGCCAGTGTGACGGTCGCTGGAGCCTACGTCCCCCAGTGTGACTCTCAGGGCCAGTTCCTCCCCACCCAGTGCTGGGAGTCTACAGGGCAGTGCTGGTGTGTCAACGCTGCTGGAGAAATGGTCCCTGGGACAATGACTTCTCAAGGACAACCAAGACCCACCTGCACAGGTGTGTTTGTTTGTCATTGACTCGTGTAAAAACAATCTCTTCCTTCTCCAGACCCTTGCAGGTGTTTGTAACTGGGATGCACCTAACATTTTTTTTTCTAGCAATTAATTGAACTTTTTCATTTCAGGATTTGTCGATTAATCTGACATCTAAGTATTATAATAATAGTTACCCCTTTTTTTTAATCAGATGCCTGTATGAAATACTGGACTTCAAATTCAAAAGGATTGCTGAGACACAGATTAATTTCATCACTGTCTGTCAACCCTTTCAATGAACTGAAATATCTATATATTTACTTAAGTATTTGATTAAAAACTTAAAATGGTTATGACCTGAATTTATTTAATCATTGGGGTAATATGCAGTTGAGATAATCACTGGCAAATGTAGTTCTGCATTAGGCCCTCCGACGCCATCCAACTAGAGCAGTATTTCTGAAAGTAGCATTGCACACTCTCTTTGTCTCACCCTCTCCCTCTCTCTCTGTCTCTCAGGTTCCACCCCCACTCTCCCAGGTCCCCATCCTCTGACCATGTGTGAGTGGTGGAGGGCCGGTGTGTCCCACCTCCCTGGATCCTTCCAACCCCAGTGTGACTCCCAGGGCCAGTTCCTCCCCACCCAGTGCTGGGAGAATACAGGGCAATGCTGGTGTATCAACCGTGCTGAAGAAGTGGTCCCTGGGACACTGACTCCTCAAGGACAACCAAGACCCAGCTGTACAGGTGTGTTTGAGGACTTGGTAACATAAAAATACTGCCCATCCAAGCCATCAATGTTAGGTTGTTGGTAGCGTAGCTGGCTACAAATATGTTTATTAAAGGAGGTTGTTGCGTGTGTTCTCTCTCTCTCTCCCTCCTCCCCATCCCCCTCCCTGCCAGGTCTTTCTCAGACTAGCTGTGAACGTTTGAGGGCCAGTGCTTCCCAAGTCCCTGGAGCCTACGTCCCCCAGTGTGACTCAGAGGGCAGGTTCCTCCCCACCCAGTGCCGGGTCTCTACAGGGCAGTGCTGGTGTGTCAACGATGCTGGAGATGAGGTCCCTGGGACACTCACTTCTCCAGGCCAAACAAGACCCACCTGTCCAGGTATGTGTGTCATTGACTCATGTATACACACACTCTTCCTTCTCCATCCGGGTGTGTGTAACCCCCCACTCCCCCTATTTCTCTCTCCCCAGTTCGTCTTATGACCAGGTGTGAGTTCTGGAGGGCCAGTGTGTCCCACCTCCCTGGAGCCTACGTCCCCCAGTGTGACGCCCAGGGCCAGTTCCTCCCCACCCAGTGCCGGGAGTCTACAGGGCAATGCTGGTGTGTCACCCCTGCCGGAGAAGTGGTCTCTGGGACACTTACTTCTCAAGGACAACCAAGACCCACCTGCACAGGTGTTCTCCCTCCCTATCCTCCTTACGTCCCCACCCTTCCAGATCAGTCCCCAGACCTTGTGTGAGCAGAGAAGGGCCAGTGTGACGGTCGCTGGAGCCTACGTCCCCCAGTGTGACTCTCAGGGCCAGTTCCTCCCCACCCAGTGCTGGGAGTCTACAGGGCAGTGCTGGTGTGTCAACGCTGCTGGAGAAATGGTCCCTGGGACAATGACTTCTCAAGGACAACCAAGACCCACCTGCACAGGTGTGTTTGTTTGTCATTGACTCGTGTAAAAACAATCTCTTCCTTCTCCAGACCCTTGCAGGTGTTTGTAACTGGGATGCACCTAACATTTTTTTTTCTAGCAATTAATTGAACTTTTTCATTTCAGGATTTGTCGATTAATCTGACATCTAAGTATTATAATAATAGTTACCCCTTTTTTTTATCAGATGCCTGTATGAAATACTGGACTTCAAATTCAAAAGGATTGCTGAGACACAGATTAATTTCATCACTGTCTGTCAACCCTTTCAATGAACTGAAATATCTATATATTTACTTAAGTATTTGATTAAAAACTTAAAATGGTTATGACCTGAATTTATTTAATCATTGGGGTAATATGCAGTTGAGATAATTACTGGCAACTGTATTTTTCCATTAGGCCCTCCGACACCATCCAACTAGAGCAGTATTTCTGAAAGTAGCATTGCACACTCTCTTTGTCTCACCCTCTCCCTCTCTCTCTGTCTCTCAGGTTCCACCCCCACTCTCCCAGGTCCCCATCCTCTGACCATGTGTGAGTGGTGGAGGGCCGGTGTGTCCCACCTCCCTGGATCCTTCCAACCCCAGTGTGACTCCCAGGGCCAGTTCCTCCCCACCCAGTGCTGGGAGAATACAGGGCAATGCTGGTGTATCAACCGTGCTGAAGAAGTGGTCCTTAGGACACTGACTCCTCAAGGACAACCAAGACCCAGCTGTACAGGTGTGTTTGAGGACTTGGTAACATAAAAATACTGCCCATCCAAGCCATCAATGTTAGGTTGTTGGTAGCGTAGCTGGCTACAAATATGTTTATTAAAGGAGGTTGTTGCGTGTGTTCTCTCTCTCTCTCCCTCCTCCCCATCCCCCTCCCTGCCAGGTCTTTCTCAGACTAGCTGTGAACGTTTGAGGGCCAGTGCTTCCCAAGTCCCTGGAGCCTACGTCCCCCAGTGTGACTCAGAGGGCAGGTTCCTCCCCACCCAGTGCCGGGTCTCTACAGGGCAGTGCTGGTGTGTCAACGCTGCTGGAGATGAGGTCCCTGGGACACTCACTTCTCCAGGCCAAACAAGACCCACCTGTCCAGGTATGTGTGTCATTGACTCATGTATACACACACTCTTCCTTCTCCATCCGGGTGTGTGTAACCCCCCACTCCCCCTATTTCTCTCTCCCCAGTTCGTCTTATGACCAGGTGTGAGTTCTGGAGGGCCAGTGTGTCCCACCTCCCTGGAGCCTACGTCCCCCAGTGTGACTCCCAAGGCAGGTTCCTCCCCACCCAGTGCTGGGTCTCTACAGGGCAGTGCTGGTGTGTCACCCCTGTTGGAGAAGTGGTCCCTGGGACAGTGACTCCTGCGGGACAAGAAAGACACAGGTGCACAGGTGTGAGGACTTAGGAATGTTTAAATCCGTCCACTTGCTAAAAAGAGGTTTATTAAAAGAGGCTGTTGCATATGTTCTCTCTCTCCCTCCTCCTCACCCCCCCCCCCCCCCCACCAGATCGTCCCCAGACCTTGTGTGAGCAGAGGAGGGCCAGTGTGACCGTGACGATCGCTGGAGCCTTCGTCCCCCAGTGTGACTCCCAGGGCCAGTTCCTCCCCACCCAGTGCTGGGAGTCTACGGGGCAATGCTGGTGTGTCAACGCTGCTGGAGAATTGGTCCCTGGGACACTGACTCCGCAAGGACAACCAAGACCCAACTGTGCAGGTGTGTGTGTCATTGACTTGTGTAAAAACAATCTCTTCCTTCTCCAGACCCATGCAGGTGTTTGTAACTTCGGATGCACCTAACCATTTTTTTCTAGCAATTAATCGAACGATTTTAGTTCCCGATTTGTCGATGAATCGATTAACTAAATCGAGTCGATGAACTAAATATTATGACAATAGTTAAGCCTTTTTATTATTTATGTGTGTTTATTTGTGTAAGTGTGTGTGTGTGTGTCATTGACTCATATAAACACAATCTCTTCTTCAGACACATTCAGGGGTTCAGCTATCCATCTATCCATGTTTTTCCTTATTTGGGTCCGGGTCACGGGCTGGGTCACGGGCTGGGTCACGGGCTGGGTCACGGGCTGGGTCATGGGGGCAGCAGGGTTAGTGAGGTGTCCCAGACGTCCCTCTTCTCCTGGGGAACCCTGTAGTGTGGTTTTCTCGGGACAGATTTGTATTTCGGTGGCATTTCTGCCTTTGTATTATTTGATGATAGAGATTGTGTGTTTAGAGAGGACAGGAAATGTGGGTAGGCACCTTCTGACACATCTGCTACCAGCCACCTCATGGAGGTGATCAGTCGACAGCTCTTCACCCGAACGTCCAGGACAAACGGCCGTAGGTGTGGTGCAAGGCCGTAATCATAATACATATTGGGGGGGGACACATCCCCCCCAATATTCAAATCTGGTCAAAATGTCCCCCCCAATGTATTGATATAAAAATATAAATGTGCTACGCTACGACAGGCAACCACGCATGCTGTCCGAAATTATCATAAAAAATGTAATTGATTAAATGTTGACTCCATGGCTACGGCCTTGGTGTGGTGTGATACGACCACATAGTGTTCTGGTACTAGGTACACTTATTAACCCCCCAGTGACCGAACATGGTGTTAGTTCTGGCCAATCCATGATCAGTACAGTCCAGTAACTAAACTCAGGTCCAGTTCAGCTGTCCGGCCGTTCCTCCTATCCCCCCCCCCCCCCTCCAGGTCCCCGTCCCCACGCTCTCGTTACCTGGCAACTCCATGTCGCTCTTTCAGGCTGTGCCCTTGCATAAAGCAGTGTTTTCTCTCAATCTCTCTCTTGCTCATCCTCTCTTTCACTCTCATCCCTCCCTCCCCCTCTCTCTCTCTCTCCCTCCCTCCCTCCCTCTCTCTCTCTCTCTCTCTCTCTCTCTCTCTCTCTCTCTCTCCCCAGTCCGTCCTCTGACCAGGTGTGAGCAGTGGAGAGCCAGTGTGTCCCCTGTCCCTGGATCCTACGTCCCCCAGTGTGACACCCAAGGCCGGTTCCTCACTACCCAGTGCTGGGGCTCTACAGGGCAATGCTGGTGTGTCAACTATAATGGAGACATCATCTCTGGGACACTGACTCCTCCAGGACAACCAAGGCCCAGCTGCCCAGGTGTGTGAGGAGTGTGTGGGTGTGAGTGGTGTGTGTGTGTGAGGAGTGTGTGTGTGAGAGGAGTGTGTGGGTGTGAGCGGTGTGTGTGTGAGAGGAGTGTGTGGGTGTGAGCGGTGTGTGTGTGAGAGGAGTGTGTGGGTGTGAGCGGTGTGTGTGTGAGAGGAGTGTGTGGGTGTGAGCGGTGTGTGTGTGAGAGGAGTGTGTGGGTGTGAGCGGTGTGTGTGTGAGAGGGCTCACTCACACACACACCACCAGCTCCATCAAACCGTTAACTTGTTGATGATGTAGCTGGCTAAAACGTCTCTCTCATTCTCTCCCTCTCTCTTTCTCCCTACCTCTCTCTCTGTCTCTCTCCCTCTCTCTTTCTCCCTACCTCTCTCTCTTTCTCCCTACCTCTCTCTCTCTCTCCCTCTGTCTCTCTTTCTCCCTACCTCTCTCTCTCTCTCCCTCTCTCTCTCTCTGTCTCTCTCCCTCTCTCTTTCTCCCTACCTCTCTCCCTCTCTCTCTCTTTCTCCCTACCTCTCTCTCTCTCTCCCTTTCTCCCTACCTCTCTCTCTCTCTCCTCCTCAGTTTGCCCTCTGACTCAGTGTCAGATGGATGCCAGCGTGGCCAACCTTCCTGGAGCCTACGTCCCCCAGTGTGACTTCCTGGGCCAGTTCCTCCCCACTCAGTGCTGGAGCTCTACAGGGCAGTGCTGGTGTGTCACCCGTGCTGGACTGGAGGTTCAGGGGACACGTAGGACTCAAGAACAATCGAGACCCACCTGCCTCTAGAGCCGTGTATACTATGTAAGTGTGACTACTAGGCCCATGGTAACTGTGTATAGGTGTGACCATGGTAATTTTAGGTGTGACCATGGTTACTGTGTGTGTGTACTGTATGAGTGTGCATGTCTCATTCAACTCATGCCAACACAAACATTCTTGTTCTTACAGGAAGGCTGGATGAGGAGGAGGAGGAAGGAGGAGAGGAAAAGGGGGTGAGGAGGATGGAGGACCCTCCACACAGTCCTGTCCTCCTTATGAGATCATCCATCTCTCTATCATCTCTCTATCCATATCTCAATCATCTCTACCCATCTCTCTATCATCTCTACCCATCTCTCTAGCCATCTCTCTATCCATCTCTCTATCCTTCTCTCTATCCATCTCTCTATCCATATCTCGATCATCTCTATCCATCTCTCTATCATCTCTACCCATCTCTCTATCATCTCTACCCATCTCTCTACCCATCTCTCTATCCATCTCTCTATCCATATCTCGATCATCTCTATCCATCTCTCTATCATCTCTACCCATCTCTCTAGCCATCTCTCTATCATCTCTACCCATCTCTCTAGCCATCTCTCTATCATCTCTACCCATCTCTCTACCCATCTCTCTAGCCATCTCTCTATCCATCTCTCTATCCTTCTCTCTATCCATCTCTCTATCCATATCCATCTCTATCCATCTCTCTGATCTGGTTTTCAATAAAGTTAAATCAAACAACAGAGTTCCACTGCACTTGTTTTCTGGTTTCCACAAACAGACTTCCCTAGATCATATCTAGACATATTCATCACCAAGCCTGTCTTAGTACATTTGTATCTTTATTTAATTAGTATCAAATGTAAAGGTCCTTGATCATATCTAGATTTATTCCTGACCCATCGTAGTGAGGAAAGCTGGGTTGGACCTGGATCATCAAACCAGTTCTTCCTGGTGACTGGTGGTCGTAGTGAGTGAGGGAATCAGATCCAGGATGCCTTATATGAAGAAGATCCAGGATGCCTTATATGAAGAAGATCCAGGATGCCTTATATGAAGAAGATCCAGGATGCCTTATATGAAGAAGATCCAGGATGCCTTATCAGAATCAGAATCAGAATGGGTTTTATTCGCCATGAAAGTTTGCACAGACAAGGAATTTGCTTTGGCAGGAAGGTGCAAACATTAAACAACAGCCTAAAATTTAAATATGAGGACTAACTATACTAAGGGTACATAACTAGCAATGGAATTAGATTAAAAAATTTACTATACAATAAAATATAAAATAAAATATAAGTTGCAGTAATTTACAATATAAAAATACAAATATTACAAAAGGAAGTGTTTCCTTCTCCAGAACATCAAGAATAGAGACAGGAATGTCAATCATGGCATATATATCGGGGTGTAACAATATATCGTGGAACAATATATCGCAACACAACATTTTTACAATATGCATCGTAGAGTTATGGCAATATTTTTACAATACGACGTCCGTTTGATCCTATTGGTTGAGCTACCAGAGCGTGACCTACTCTGCACCTGCGTCATGCGTGCATTCACTGTATTCAAAGAAATCGCTTGAACTGAGTTAACTAAATTGAATGTACAACAAAGAAAATTATTGAAAATGTTTAATCATTTGGGAAATAAATCTGTTAACTGAATTTCAGTTTAATTTAAAATGTTGTTCAAAATATCGTGATACGTAGGCCTATTGTATTATAGAAAGCGGACAACACCGTTCTGCTAAAATGGCTTTAATTCTAACACAAATAACGACTCTTTTAGAAAGTTTACAATTTCCTCGTCGCTGTTGATTTCTTCCTTGTCATCTGGATAGTAAAACTAAGCTGACTCCTCGATATATCAGAGCAGGGCAATAATAATCCGTACTGACCGCAGACCGGCGATGAGGTCAATAGAGCTCCGGACGTCACGTGACTTTACTGTTTACGTCGCCATTTTGGCAGGAAAGTAGTGGCTAAAATGAACGGCGCCAGCACTTATTGGCTGCATCGCTTCTGGGTACGGCAGCTGCTTCAATGATAAACAGCAAATGTTTACTCCTCGACAGGTCAGCAAACGCCTTTGTAAGCCGAGCAGATGCCACGTTGTTAAGGTCGATGGCTACATCTCCAAGGCAACCGCTTGTTGCTAGGTCCGTAAAAACGTTGATTTACCTCTGCGAACTTTCAGGAGGTATATAAACAGCAAATGTTTACTCCTCGACAGGTCTGCAAACGCCTTTGTAAACCGAGATTTGTTAAAGGTTTACAAACAAATCGTTTTAACAAATCGAGGTGACAAAGCGTTTGACAAATCAAACAGGTCGAATCTGGAGCAGACGCCATGTTGTCAGAGCAATCAGCTGCACTTGCACTGGTGACGTCACTACACCTCCAAGGCAACATATCAACAACATCAATTCGTCTTCTGTCTGCTTCAGATACTTCTTTAAAACGGGAAGCGATTGCGGGGCGTTTGCGGACCTGTGCAAAAAACATATTTGGTTGTTTTAGTTTTTTTTTTGGCAATTTAGGCTACTTTGTTGCCGAGCAGATGCCACGTTGCTACGTCCGTAAAAAACGTTTATTTACCTCTGCGAACGTGAGGTATAAAAACGGTATTATTAACTTTTGAGAACGTCTTCTGGACCAATAGGAACAGCGTATTGGTCCAATTATTACACTAGTATATAAGAAACAAAGTTATAATGATGATAAATACATCTCTTTGACTTAAAAGGAGAAGAATTGTAATCGAAAACATCATTGATAGAATTGTTTTCTACACCGCTGTAGAAATATACTGAGCTTCGCTCTTATATCACTGTGCAAATACGCAGGCTCTGCTGTGGAGGTGGAAGGTTGTTGTAGGGCAAGATAATGCCTGAGAGCTGCAAACAGATAGTAAATATATACATCTGCTTGCTGTTCCCAATGCACAAACATATTTTTTTTAAAGAGCAGTTAAGTTCTGGCATCATCTCCAGTAGGCTGACCAACAATCAGTACAAGCCTCATGCATGGGCGTCGCCACAATATAACCTGGGGGGGTCACGTCCCCCCCACTTAAAAAAAAAGGTCATTTGGACCCCCCCACATTTGCTATCAAAATATTAGTGCATGACGACAGGTCTACTAATCCAGCGTTCTTTCCATTGCTTCACAATCAAATCCGTTCCACTTTATCAGTAGGGGGAATACCCATAGCAATAGTAATCCATTCCGCGTTTTCCTGGTTCCTACACAAACAGACTCATCAGGCACGCAGATTCATACTCTTTGATCGAAGCAGCTAGCACTCCAGGTATCGGCTGTTCGAGATGGACATAATTTTTTGTCGGAAGAGAAAAGTAAGTCAGAGTTGCCTAAATTTTCCCTTCAGTGGCCAAAGCACCTTTATGAGACATTCTCTGACTATAATAGCATGAAGTCACAAAGATCCTTCTGCAAACATTATGATTATAGCTAGCCTAGCTAGCTATTTACGTACAACTAGCACTAGGCAATACCATACTTTATTTACCCATTACAAGTGGAAAAGCATTTGTTGATTTCTTAATCTAGGTTAAACAGAAAACTCATCTACAAAACTACATCAATAAATGTATAATGTGTAAATCCTCCTTTTAAGTCTTTTGCTCTCATTAAATGGAGAATAAAGTGCCAAAGTTGTCAGTGTCAGTCCTCTGTGTATTACACCAAAACATTATCCTGGCTATCACCAGACCAAGCTCAATCTTATTTAAGATTGCAGATCGAATGGGTTTACCCAGTCTACCAGAACATAATAGTAGCCAGTAATTGCAGACCATGCCGACTCCAAGGAAAAACAATGAAAGAGATATTTTTTTATACATAAAAAAAAAAAAAAGGTAAATGCACCAGAATGCGGGAAATTGCATCTACATCTTTAAAAGAAACCCCCAGACTCCCATGGCCTCATGTGTGACAACAAATCGGTCGACAACAACGGACCCCTTATAAGGTTCCGCTCGTTCTACGAATGAGACCAAATCTCTCACCTGAAAACTCAAAATCTCAAGTCGAAAATTAAATGTTTAGATTTGACCTTCAAACCAAACTACATATATTAATATACGTATCTAAAATTAAACAAATTCTTTGTTAACATCTATTAATACTGTTTAAAACATGTTGTATATACTATATTTATTTTATTATACTTTATTTTATTTATTATATATATATATATATATTCAATAGAGTAATAGTGCCTTTTCTTAGCATTTAATGTTCAACTCAATGTTTGGTAAACATTCCTCCTCCTCTCCTTAATATTATCACAATTTCTTTGTTGGTTGGCAGTATTTTTTTTACAGCACTTTGGTCGGCGTTGGCTGTTTTTAAATATGCTTTATAAATAAACTTACTTGACTTGACTATTTACACATGTATTTCATACCGATAAAGCCTTTTCTGAACTGAACTACATTGGAGGGAAAACTATTGTGTACCCTGACGTGGAGCCCTTCGAAGGTCGCCCTGACTGCAGGTGTACCTCGACCTGCTGTGGCACGATCTGTCCCAGCTGCCCTGTTAGAGCTGAAGTTCACTGAATAAAGAGAGTGAATCTGCAGGACGTTCTAGTACTGTGGTATCCTGGCTGCTGCTGTGTCCTGCTGGTACAGAGGTCTCTGCTTGTCTGCTGTGTCCTGCTGGTACAGAGGGCTCTGCTTGTCTCTTCAGGTGCGGTGTTGTTCCAGTGTACTCTGGTCTCCAGGATCTTCTCCTGTCATCATGAACATGATGTTCACCCTGTGTCTGCTGCTCTGCGCTACTCTGGCTCTGGGGCAAATGCCACCTGAAGGTAATACACACACACACACACACACACTGAACATGCTAGAGAACTATAACCTGTCTTAAGTTTTATGTCATATCAAATCAATGTTATTTGCATAGCTCTTTGTACAATGTCACAGAGGGCTTCACATAAGTACATAGAACTGCCCCTCAACCTAAACCTTCAAGGAAGACAAGGAAAAAAAACAGAAAGAAATCATAGAGGAAAAATGTCAGAAACCTTGTGAGGAGCAGGTCAGTGAGGTCTCCCATTCTCCAGAGACGGTTGGTGACACAGAGAGGTGCAGACCAGATGATTAACACAGTCATGCATCAAGAGTAGATACTAATAATACAAATATGCAAATAGTTGTTGAAACACAGATATCCTGAGTTCCAGATCATTAGTCTGAGATTGTTGCGTGGCAGATTAGGCAGTGGTATACAAGAGTAAAGTGAGAAACCTGGGTGTCCCTGTGTGACTCCATCTCTCTGGCAATTCAATAAACGGAATTGCCATGAATGTTCAAGTTAAACAATGTTGCCAAAACAGTCAACACTGAATAATAATGGAATAATACGTTTTTAATGTCAGCTTCTTCCCAATAAACAATGTCGTTTTCCTTTAGTTTTCTTGTCTCTATTTGACTGTCACTGTCTCTCTCACTGTCTCTCTCTCTGTCTCTCTCTCTGTCTCTCTGTCTCTCTCTCATCGTCTCTCCCCCACTCTCTCCTCAGTTCGTCCTCAGACTTACTGTGAGTACTGGAAGTCCAGTGTGATCCCTATGCCTGGAGCCTACCTCCCCCAGTGTGACTCAGAGGGCCAGTTCCTCCCCACCCAGTGCTTGGGATCTACAGGGTACTGCTGGTGCGTCACCGCTGCAGGAGAGGAGGTACAGGGTACGCGTACTCCTCCAGGACAACCAAGACCCAACTGTGCAGGTGTGTGTGTGTGTGTCATTGACTCATGTATACATAATATCTTGCTTCTCCAAACCAGTGTGGGTGTGTGTAACCCAGTAATCGGTTCAACTCTCTCCTCGGTGTAAATATCCCTCCCTCACCATCAACCTAGAGCAGTGTTTATGAAGGGAGCGCTGCAACTGCTCTCTCTCTCCCCTCTCTCCTCTCTCTCTCATCTCTCTCTCTCAGCCCCTCTCGCAAGTCGTCCCCGGACCAGGTGTGAGCAGTGGAGGGCCAGTGTGGTGGCCATCCGTGGACTGTACCACCCTCAGTGTGACTCCCAGGGCCAGTTCCTCCCCTCTCAGTGTTCAGAGTCGACACTGTACTGCTGGTGTGTCAAGCCTTCTGGAGAAGCCATCTTTGGGACACTGACTGCTCCAGGACAACCCAGACCCGACTGCTCAGGTGTGTAAGGATTTGGTACTGTCTATGTACCTACCTACTTATCACTGTTAGGTAGCTCTCTCATCCTCTCTCTCTCTCTCTCTCTCTCTCTCTCTCTCTCTCTCTCTCTCTCTCTCTCTCTCTCTCTCATCCTCTCTCTCTCATCCTCTCATCCTCTCTCTCTCTCTCTCTCTCTCTCTCTCTCTCTCTCTCTCTCATCCTCTCTCTCTCATCCTCTCATCCTCTCTTTCTCTCTCTCTCTCTCTCTCTCTCTCTCTCTCTCTCTCTCTCTCTCTCTCTCTCTCTCTCATCCTCTCTCTCTCATCCTCTCATCCTCTCTCTCTCTCTCTCTCTCTCATCCTCTCTCTCTCATCCTCTCTCTCATCCTCTCTCTCTCTCTCTCTCTCTCTCTCTCATCCTCTCTCTCTCATCCTCTTTCTTTCATCCTCTCTCATCCTCTCTCTCTCTCTCTCTCTCTCTCTCTCTCTCTCTCTCTCTCTCTCTCTCTCTCTCTCATCCTCTCTCTCTCATCCTCTTTCTTTCATCCTCTCTCTCATCCTCTCTCTCTCATCCTCTCTCATCCTCTCTCTTATCCTCTCTCTCATCCTCTCTCATCCTCTCTCTCTCATCCTCTCTCTTTCATCCTCTCTCTCTCACCCTCTCTCATCCTCTCTCTTTCATCCTCTCTCTTTCACCCTCTCTCTCATCCTCTCTCTTTCATCCTCTCTCTCTCATCCTCTCTCTTTCATCCTCTCTCTCTTATCCTCTCTCTCATCCTCTCTCATCCTCTCTCTTTCATCCTCCCCCCCCCCACTCTCTCCCCAGTTCGTCCTCAGACTTACTGTGAGTACTGGAGGTCTGGTGTGACTGCCCTTGGAGCCTACTCCCCCCAGTGTGACTCAGAGGGCAGGTTCCTCCCCACCCAGTGCTGGGGCTCTATAGGGCACTGCTGGTGTGTCAACAGTGCTGGAGATGGGATCTCTGGTACACTTACTCCTCCAGGACAACCAAAACCCAACTGCGAAGGTGTGTGTGTTAGTGGTGTGTGCGAGAGGAGTGTGTGTGTGTTTGTGTGAGGAGTGTGTTTGTGTGAGAAATCTGTGAGGAGTGTGTGAGTGCAAAGGACTAAATACAGCCCTCCCAATCCATCAGACTGTTCACTTGGTGGTGGCGTAGCGTGGTGAAAGTCCTGTTTAGGAAAGGAAATTGATTGTGTGTGTGATTTTTCATTCTCTCTCTTCTTTACACCCTCTCTTTCTCCCTCCTCCCTCCCTCCCTCCCTCCCTCCCTCCCTCCCTCTCTCTTTCTCCCTCCCTCCCTCCCTCCCTCCCTCTCTCTCTCTTTCTCCCTCCCTCCCTCCCTCCCTCCCTCCCTTTCTCTCCCCAGTTGTTCCTCTGACCTTCTGTCAGCTGTGGAGGAACAGTGTGTCCGCTCTCCCTGGGGCTTTAGTCCCCCAGTGTGACCCCCAGGGCCAGTTCCAGCCCACCCAGTGCTGGAGAACATCCTCGGATTCTTCAGGATATTGTGGCTGTTTCAGCCCTGCTGGAGAAGCCATCCCTGGGACACAAACTCCACCAGGACAACCCACACCCTCCTGCGCCTAGACCTATGGTGACTGTGTAGATGATGACTGCTTGACCCGTGGTGACTGTGTAGATGATGCTTGACCTGTGGTGACTGTGTAGATGATGACTGCTTGACCTATGGTGACTGTGTAGGTGATGACTGCTTGACCCGTGGTGACTGTGTAGATGATGACTGCTTGACCCGTGGTGACTGTGTAGGTGATGACTGCTTGACCCGTGGTGACTGTGTAGGTGATGACTGCTTGACCTATGGTGACTGTGTAGATGATGACTGCTTGACCCGTGGTGACTGTGTAGATGATGACTGCTTGACCCGTGGTGACTGTGTAGGTGATGACTGCTTGACCTATGGTGACTGTGTAGATGATGACTGCTTGACCCGTGGTGACTGTGTAGATGATGACTGCTTGACCCGTGATGACTGTGTAGATGATGCTTGACCCGTGGTGACTGTGTAGATGATGCTTGACCCGTGATGACTGTGTAGATGAGTGACTGCTTGACTGTGCGTTCACTGTATGTATGTGCCTGTCTCATTCAACTCATGCCAACACAAACGTCCTTGTTCTTCCAGGAAGGTAACTGTATCTGGACGAGGAGCCCCTACTGCCTGTCCTCCTTGTGAGATCATCCATCTCTCTATCCATCTCTATCTATCTCTATCTATCTCTCAAACTATCTGTTTATCCATCTCACTGATCTGGTATTCAATAAAGTTAAATCAACCAAAATGATTCCACTGCACTTGTTTTTCTTCACAAAAAGTATTTTCTAGCTCATATGTAGACGTATTCATTACCCAAGCCTGTTGTGTTACTGTATTGATATCTTTATTAAATGTTTATCGAAGCATTAAAACCACTATGGTGTTGTGTATCACCAGCATGTGGAATGTTGTCCATTACCACAACCCTGTTCGATGCATCACCCCTCCAATGGTTTATTGCTAACAGTTACATCCATAGGATTGTTTTTAAAGAGTAACAAGAGTGATTGTGTCTGATTGTAGTGTGCTTATAGTTAGTTTATTAATTTATAGATGAATATTAACATAGAGGAAGAAATCTCTCTCAGCGAGTAAACCTGGATCCTGTGTCCACCGATTGACCGTCAGTCTGACAGATTAGTGCATCGATGCTGTCCCCTAGTGGAGGGAACGGGATATTACCACCATTGACACTACTGCATAAAAGCCGAAACGATTTCGACGAGAAAGTGTCCTTTTTTTCTTTTTCTATAAAAATAACATAAAATGTAAAATAAAATGAATACAAAAAAATTGAAATGTAAAGTAAAATAATAATAAAAAAATAAAATCTCGGGAAGTTTCATACACACACACAACTGATACCTATAGCGAGGTTAAAATACTGCATTTACACGCACACACAACAAGATATACTCCCCACATACTCCACAAGGAGCAACATCTTTAAAGCACATTTTCTTGACTAGAAGTTTGGCAAGTCTGTTACAGCTCTCTACAGATTGGCTGCATCGCTTCCGGGTACGGCAGCTGCTTCGATGATAAACAAAGTTATAATGATGATAAATACATCTCTTTGACTTAAAAGGAGAAGAATTGTAATCGAAAACATCATTGATAGAATTGTTTTCTACACCGCTGTAGAAATATACTGAGCTTCGCTCTTATATCACTGTGCAAATACGCAGGCTCTGCTGTGGAGGTGGAAGGTTGTTGTAGGGCAAGATAATGCCTGAGAGCTGCAAACAGATAGTACATATATAGATCTGCTTGCTGTTCCCAATGCACAAACATATTTTTTTTAAAGAGCAGTTAAGTTCTGGCATCATCTCCAGTAGGCTGAACAACAACCAGTACAAGCCTCATGTGTGACAACAAATCGGTCGACAACAACGGACCCCTTATAAGGTTCCGCTCGTTCTACGAATGAGACCAAATCTCTCACCTGAAAACTAAAAATCTTAAATCCAAAATTAAATGTTTAGATTTGACCTTCAAACCAAACTACATATATTAATATACGTATCTAATTTTCAACAAATTAATTCCCAGTTTCTTTTCCCTCTCGTCACAGTTATGCGAAGTGAGGATTAGGAATTAAAAATGATAGCAGCACAATTTGTAACCGTGTGTTATAATTTAAGGGATGCAAATCTATCAAGTTTGACAGATGTTGGTTTATTCACCAATAACTACTCATATCTATTCATAGACATAATGAACACTATGTTTAAATTCTTTGTTAACATCTATTAATTCTGTTTAAAACATGTTGTATATACTATATTTATTTTATTATCCTTTTTTAAATGTATTTATTATATATACAGTATATATATATTATTATATATATACTGTATACATTCTATTTATTCAGTATATATATTATTATATATATACTGTATACATTATATATATTCAATATAGTAATAGTGCCTTTTCTTAGCATGTAATGTTCAACTCAATGTTTGGAAAACAATCCTCCTCCTCTCCTAATTATTATTATTAATATTATTACAATTTCTTTGTTGGCTGGCAGTATTTTTTTTACAGCACTTTGGTCAGCATTGGCTTTGTAAAAATATGCTTTATAAATAAACTTACTTGACTTGACTATTTACACATGTATTTCACACTAATAAAGCCTTTTCTGAACTGATCTTAACTACATCGGGGAAAAAACTATTGTGTGCCCTGACATGTGGAGCCCTTCGAAGGTCGCCCTGACTGCAGGTGTACCTCGACCTGCTGTGGCACGATCTGTCCCAGCTGCCCTGTTAGAGCTGAAGTTCACTGAATAAAGAGAGTGAATCTGCAGGACGTTCCAGTACTGTGGTATCCTGGCTGCTGCTGTGTCCTGCTGGTACAGAGGTCTCTGCTTGTCCTGCTTGTCTCTTCAGGTGCGGTGTTGTTCCAGTGTACTCTGGTCTCCAGGATCTTCTCCTGTCATCATGAACATGATGTTCACCCTGTGTCTGCTGCTCTGCGCTACTCTGGCTCTGGGGCGAAAGACACAACAAGGTAATACACACACACACACATTTGATGTCAAATTCAAAATCAAATGTATTTGTATAGCCCTTTTTACTAGCAATGTCAAAGAGGGCTTCACATATACCAATAGAACCCCTCAACCAACCTAAACCCTCAAGGAAGACAAAGAAAAACTTTCAGGAAAACTTCTATAAGAAGTTAAAAAATGTAAGAAACCTTGGGAGGAGCAATTCAGTGATGGATCCCCTCCACCAGAGACAGTTGGTGACAGAGAGGTGCAGACCAGAGGCTGAGCACTGTCATGTATCCAGAGGAAAGATTATAATTTGAATGTGCAAATCTCTTCCCTCTCCAGACCCATGTGGGTGTGTGTAACCCAGGTTCAACTCTCTCCTCAGTGTAAATAACCCTCCCTCACCATCAACCTAGAGCAGTGTTTATGAAGGGAGCGCTGCAAGTGCTCTCTCTCATCCTCTCTTCATCTCTCTAATTTTCTCTCATCTCCTGTCTCTCTCCCCCCCTCCCAGTCTCCCCAGGTCGTCCTCTGACTAAGTGTCAGAAGGAAGCCAGTGAGACCCCTCTCCCTGGAGCCTACCTCCCCCAGTGTGACTCCCAGGGCCAGTTCCTCCCCACCCAGTGCTGGGGATCTACAGGGTACTGCTGGTGCGTCACCGCTGCAGGAGAGGAGGTACAGGGTACGCGTACTCCTCCAGGACAACCAAGACCCAACTGTGCAGGTGTGTGTGTGTGTGTGTGTCATTGACTCATGTATACATAATATCTTGCTTCTCCAAACCAGTGTGGGTGTGTGTAACCCAGTAATCGGTTCAACTCTCTCCTCAGTGTAAATATCCCTCCCTCACCATCAACCTAGAGCAGTGTTTATGAAGGGGGCGCTGCAAGTGCTCTCTCTCATCCTCTCTTCATCTCTCTTTTTCTCTCATCTCCTGTCTCTCTCTCATCCCTTCTCTCTGTTTCTCCCCAGGTCGTCCTCTGACTAAGTGTCAGAAGGAGGCCAGTGAGACCCCCCTCTCTGGAGTCTACGTGCCCCAGTGTGACCCCCAGGGACGGTACCTGCCCACCCAGTGTGCGGGTGGGTTTACAGCCCCATGCTGGTGCGTCAACAGTGCTGGACAGGAGATCCCTGGGACACGAACCTTTGGAGGACATAGACCCAACTGTGCAGGTGTGTGTGTCATTGACTCATGTATTACTTAATATCTTCCTTCTCCAGACCCATGTGGGTGTGTGTAACCCAGGTTCAACTCTCTCCTCAGTGTATATATCCCTCCCTCACCATCAACCTAGAGCAGTGTTTATGAAGGGGGCGCTGCAAGTGCTCTCTCTCATCCTCTCTTCATCTCTCTTTTTCTCTCATCTCCTGTCTCTCTCTCATCCCTTCTCTCTGTTTCTCCCCAGGTCGTCCTCTGACTAAGTGTCAGAAGGAGGCCAGTGAGACCCCTCTCCCTGGAGCCTACCTCCCCCAGTGTGACTCCCAGGGCCAGTTCCTCCCCACCCAGTGCTGGGGATCTACAGGGTACTGCTGGTGCGTCACCCGCTGCAGGAGAGGAGGTACAGGGTACGCGTACTCCTCCAGGACAAACCAAGACCCAACTGTGCAGGTGTGTGTGTGTGTGTGTCATTGACTCATGTATACATAATATCTTGCTTCTCCAAACCAGTGTGGGTGTGTGTAACCCAGTAATCGGTTTCAACTCTCTCCTCAGTGTAAATATCCCTCCCTCACCATCAACCTAGAGCAGTGTTTATGAAGGGGGCGCTGCAAGTGCTCTCTCTCATCCTCTCTTCATCTCTCTTTTTCTCTCATCTCCTGTTTCTCTCTCATCCCTTCTCTCTGTTTCTCCCCAGGGTCGTCCTCTGACTAAGTGTCAGAAGGAGGCCAGTGAGACCCCTCTCCTGGAGCCTACCTCCCCCAGTGTGACTCCCAGGGGCCAGTTCCTCCCCACCCAGGTGCTGGGGATCTACAGGGTACTGCTGGTGCGTCACCGCTGCAGGAGAGGAGGTACAGGGTACGCGTACTCCTCCAGGACAACCAAGACCCAACTGTGCAGGTGTGTGTGTGTGTGTGTGTCATTGACTCATGTATACATAATATCTTGCTTCTCCAAACCAGTGTGGGTGTGTGTAACCCAGTAATCGTTCAACTCTCTCCTCAGTGTAAATATCCCTCCCTCACCATCACCTAGAGCAGTGTTTATGAAGGGGGCGCTGCAAGTGCTCTCTCTCATCCTCTCTTCATCTCTCTTTTTCTCTCATCTCCTGTCTCTCTCTCATCCCTTCTCTCTGTTTCTCCCCAGGTCGTCCTCTGACTAAGTGTCAGAAAGGAGGCCAGTGAGACCCCCCTCTCTGGAGTCTACGTGCCCCAGTGTGACCCCCAGGGACGGTACCTGCCCACCCAGTGTGCGGGTGGGTTTACAGCCCCATGCTGGTGCGTCAACAGTGCTGGACAGGAGATCCCTGGGACACGAACCTTTGGAGGACATAGACCCAACTGTGCAGGTGTGTGTGTCATTGACTCATGTATTACTTAATATCTTCCTTCTCCAGACCCATGTGGGTGTGTGTAACCCAGGTTCAACTCTCTCCTCAGTGTATATATCCCTCCCTCACCATCAACCTAGAGCAGTGTTTATGAAGGGGGCGCTGCAAGTGCTCTCTCTCATCCTCTCTTCATCTCTCTATTTTCTCTCATCTCCTGTCTCTCTCTCATCCCTTCTCTCTGTTCTCCCCAGGTCGTCCTCTGACTAAGTGTCAGAAGGAGGCCAGTGAGACCCCTCTCCCTGGAGCCTACCTCCCCCAGTGTGACTCCCAGGGCCAGTTCCTCCCCACCCAGTGCTGGGGATCTACAGGGTACTGCTGGTGCGTCACCGCTGCAGGAGAGGAGGTACAGGGTACGCGTACTCCTCCAGGACAACCAAGACCCAACTGTGCAGGTGTGTGTGTGTGTGTGTGTCATTGACTCATGTATACATAATATCTTGCTTCTCCAAACCAGTGTGGGTGTGTGTAACCCAGTAATCGGTTCAACTCTCTCCTCAGTGTAAATATCCCTCCCTCACCATCACCTAGAGCAGTGTTTATGAAGGGGGCGCTGCAAGTGCTCTCTCTCATCCTCTCTTCATCTCTCTTTTTCTCTCATCTCCTGTCTCTCTCTCATCCCTTCTCTCTGTTTCTCCCCAGGGTCGTCCTCTGACTAAGTGTCAGAAGGAGGCCAGTGAGACCCCCCTCTCTGGAGTCTACGTGCCCCAGTGTGACCCCCAGGGACGGTACCTGCCCACCCAGTGTGCGGGTGGTTTACAGCCCCATGCTGGTGCGTCAACAGTGCTGGACAGGAGATCCCTGGGACACGAACCTTTGGAGGACATAGACCCAACTGTGCAGGTGTGTGTGTCATTGACTCATGTATTACTTAATATCTTCCTTCTCCAGACCCATGTGGGTGTGTGTAACCCAGGTTCAACTCTCTCCTCAGTGTATATATCCCTCCCTCACCATCAACCTAGAGCAGTGTTTATGAAGGGGGCGCTGCAAGTGCTCTCTCTCATCCTCTCTTCATCTCTCTTTTTCTCTCATCTCCTGTCTCTCTCTCATCCCTTCTCTCTGTTTCTCCCCAGGTCGTCCTCTGACTAAGTGTCAGAAGGAGGCCAGTGAGACCCCTCTCCCTGGAGCCTACCTCCCCCAGTGTGACTCCCAGGGCCAGTTCCTCCCCACCCAGTGCTGGGGATCTACAGGGTACTGCTGGTGCGTCACCGCTGCAGGAGAGGAGGTACAGGGTACGCGTACTCCTCCAGGACAACCAAGACCCAACTGTGCAGGTGTGTGTGTGTGTGTGTGTCATTGACTCATGTATACATAATATCTTGCTTCTCCAAACCAGTGTGGGTGTGTGTAACCCAGTAATCGGTTCAACTCTCTCCTCAGTGTAAATATCCCTCCCTCACCATCAACCTAGAGCAGTGTTTATGAAGGGGGGCGCTGCAAGTGCTCTCTCTCATCCTCTCTTCATCTCTCTTTTTCTCTCATCTCCTGTTTCTCTCTCATCCCTTCTCTCTGTTTCTCCCCAGGTCGCCTCTGACTAAGTGTCAGAAGGAGGCCAGTGAGACCCCTCTCCCTGGAGCCTACCTCCCCCAGTGTGACTCCCAGGGCCAGTTCCTCCCCACCCAGTGCTGGGGATCTACAGGGTACTGCTGGTGCGTCACCGCTGCAGGAGAGGAGGTACAGGGTACGCGTACTCCTCCAGGACAACCAAGACCCAACTGTGCAGGTGTGTGTGTGTGTGTGTGTCATTGACTCATGTATACATAATATCTTGCTTCTCCAAACCAGTGTGGGTGTGTGTAAACCCAGTAATCGGTTCAACTCTCTCCTCAGTGTAAATATCCCTCCCTCACCATCAACCTAGAGCAGTGTTTTATGAAGGGGGCGCTGCAAGTGCTCTCTCTCATCCTCTCTTCATCTCTCTTTTTCTCTCATCTCCTGTCTCTCTCTCATCCCTTCTCTCTGTTTCTCCCCAGGTCGTCCTCTGACTAAGTGTCAGAAGGAGGCCAGTGAGACCCCCCCTCTCTGGAAGTCTACGTGCCCCAGTGTGACCCCCAGGGACGGTACCTGCCCACCCAGTGTGCGGGTGGGTTTACAGCCCCATGCTGGTGCGTCAACAGTGCTGGACAGGAGATCCCTGGGACACGAACCTTTGGAGGACATAGACCCAACTGTGGCAGGTGTGTGTGTCATTGACTCATGTATTACTTAATATCTTCCTTCTCCAGACCCATGTGGGTGTGTGTAAACCCAGGTTCAACTCTCTCCTCAGTGTATAATATCCCTCCCTCACCATCAACCTAGAGCAGTGTTTATGAAGGGGAGCGCTGCAAGTGCTCTCTCTCATCCTCTCTTCATCTCTCTTTTATCTCTCATCTCCTGTTTCTCTCTCATCCCTTCTCTCTGTTTCTCCCCAGGTCGTCCTCTGACTAAGTGTCAGAAGGAGGCCAGTGAGACCCCTCTCCCTGGAGCCTACCTCCCCCAGTGTGACTCCCAGGGCCAGTTCCTCCCCACCCAGTGCTGGGGATCTACAGGGTACTGCTGGTGCGTCACCGCTGCAGGAGAGGAGGTACAGGGTACGCGTACTCCTCCAGGACAACCAAGACCAACTGTGCAGGTGTGTGTGTGTGTGTGTGTCATTGACTCATGTATACATAATATCTTGCTTCTCCAAACCAGTGTGGGTGTGTGTAACCCAGTAATCGGTTCAACTCTCTCCTCAGTGTAAATATCCCTCCCTCACCATCAACCTAGAGCAGTGTTTATGAAGGGGGCGCTGCAAGTGCTCTCTCTCATCCTCTCTTCATCTCTCTTTTTCTCTCATCTCCTGTTTCTCTCTCATCCCTTCTCTCTGTTTCTCCCCAGGTCGTCCTCTGACTAAGTGTCAGAAGGAGGCCAGTGAGACCCCTCTCCCTGGAGCCTACCTCCCCAGTGTGACTCCCAGGGCCAGTTCCTCCCCACCCAGTGCTGGACAGGAGATCCCTGGGACACGAACCTTTGGAGGACATAGACCCAACTGTGCAGGTGTTGTGTGTCATTGACTCATGTATTACTTAATATCTTCCTTCTCCAGACCCATGTGGGTTGTGTGTAACCCAGGTTCAACTCTCTCCTCAGTGTAAATATCCCTCCCTCACCATCAACCTAGAGCAGTGTTTATGAAGGGAGCGCTGCAAGTGCTCTCTCTCATCCTCTCTCTCATCCTCCCTTTATCTCTCTCCTCTCTCTCATCCTCATTCTCTCTCATCCTCCCTTTATCTCTCTCCTCTCTCTCATCCTCACTCTCTCTCATCCTCTCTCTTTCCTCTCTCCTCTCTCATCCTCGCTCTCCTCCTCTCTCATCCTCTCTTTATCTCTCTCATCCTCTCTTTATCTCTTTCCTCTCTCCTCTCTCATCCTCTCTTTATCTCTCCCCTCTCTCCTCTCTCTCTCTCTCTCTCTCTCTCTCTCTCTCCTCTCTCTCTCTCTCTCTCTCTCAGCCCCTCTCCCAAGTCGTCCCCGGACCAGGTGTGAGCAGTGGAGGGCCAGTGTGGTGGCCATCCGTGGACTGTACCACCCTCAGTGTGACTCCCAGGGCCAGTTCCTCCCCTCTCAGTGTTCAGAGTCGACACTGTACTGCTGGTGTGTTACTCCTGTAGGAGAGGCCATCCCCAGGACACTGACTGCTCCAGGACAACCCAGACCCGACTGCTCAGGTGTGGAAGGACTTGATAATGTCTATACACTGCCCATCCATGCCATCACTGCTAGCTTGTTTGCGGCATAGCTGGCTATAGAAGTGTTTAAAAAGAGCATTGCATGCACTCTCTCTCTCTTTAAATTATGGTTTATTAGTGTGTGGAGGGATTAGATGTTGACAGAAATTCTGTGTTTTGGAAGGAATTTGTTTAATTTGTGTTTTTCAGCATTCATCCTCGCTCTCCCATCCTCTTTGTCTCATCCTCTCTCTCTCTCTCCCTCTCTCTCTCTCTCTCTCTCTGTCTCTTTCTCTCTCTCTCGCCCTCTCTCTCGCCCTCTCTCTTCAGTTCGTCCTCAGACCTTCTGTGAGTACTGGAGGTCCAGTGTGTCCCCTCAGCCTGGAGCCTACGTCCCCCAGTGTGACTCCCAGGGCCAGTTCCTCCCCACCCAGTGCTGGAGCTCTACAGGGCGATGCTGGTGTGTCACCTCTGCTGGAGACGGGATCTCTGACACAGAGACTGCTCCAGGACAACCAAGACCCAACTGCGCAGGTGTGTGTGTATGTGAGTTGTGTGGGTGTATGAGGAGTGTGTGGGTTTGAGGAGTGTGTGTGTGTGAGGTGTGTGCGTGTGTGAGGAGTGTGTGTGTGTGTGAGGAGTGTGTGTGTGTGTGTGTGTGAGGAGTGTGTGTGTGTGTGAGGAGTGTGCGTGTGTGAGGAGTGTGTGTGTGTGTGAGGAGTGTGCGTGTGTGAGGAGTGTGCGTGTGTGAGGAGTGTGTGGTGTGTGAGGAGTGTGTTTGTGTGTGAGGAGTGTGTGTGTGTGTGAGGAGTGTGTGTGAGAGAGAGGACTCAGTGTTCGCTTGTTGGGGGTGTAGTGTTGCCAAAGCCCTGTTTATGACAGGATATTGATTGCTTGCTTTATCTCTCATTCTCTCTCTCCCTCTCTCTCTCTCCCTCTCTCTCTCTCTCTCTCCCTCTCTCTCTCTCTCTCCCTCTCTCTCTCACTCTCTCTCCATCCCCCTCTCTCTCCATCCCCCTCTCTCTCCATCCCCCTCTCTCTCCATCCCCCTCTCTCTCCCTCTCTCTCTCTCTCTCTCCCTCCCTCTCTCTCTCTCTCTCTCCCTCTCTCTCTCTCTCTCTCTCTCTCCCTCCCTCTCTCTCTCTCTCTCTCTCCCTCCCTCCCTCTCTCTCTCTCTCTCTCTCTCCCTCCCTCTCTCTCTCTCTCTCTCTCTCTCTCTCTCCCTCCCTCTCTCCCTCCCTCTCTCTCTCCCTCTCTCTCTCTCTCTCTCTCTCTCTCTCCCCTCCCTCTCTCTCTCTCCCTCCCTCCCTCTCTCTCTCTCTCTCTCTCTCTCTCTCCCTCCCTCTCTCTCTCTCTCCTCTCTCTCTCTCTCCCTCCCTCTCTCCCTCCCTCTCTCTCTCCCTCTCTCTCTCCCTCCCCTCTCTCTCTCCCTCTCTCTCTCCCTCCCTCTCTCTCTCCCTCTCTCTCTCTCTCCCCAGTTGTTCCTCTGACCTTCTGTCAGATATGGAGGAACAATGTGACCCCTCTTTCTGGGTCTTTTGTCCCCGAGTGTGACTCCCATGGCCAGTTCAAGCCCACCCAGTGCTGGCCTTCTTTGGGATTTGCTGGTGTTTTGACCCTATTGGAGAAACTATCCCTGGGACATTGACTCCTCCAGGACAACCAAGACCCAACTGTGAATAGACCTGTGGTGACTGTGTAGGTGAGGGACGATTAGTGACTGTGTGGGGGCCCTGTATGTATGTGCCTGTCTATCCATCTGTCTATATCCATCTCTCTATCCTTCTCTTTCTATCTCTCCATCCATCTCTCTGATCTGGTGTCCAATAAAGTTAAATCAACCAATAGAGTTCCACTTGTTCTTCTAGCTTCCACAGCAGGGGCTTAAAACAGTGCAGGGCCGTGAAACAGTTAGTGCTGCAGGCTTCCCTTTCCTCCCTGTGGGCCCCCTAGTGGAACGCTAGAGTAATACAATTGCCGCCAAACCAATGAAAACGAAAAAGTATGAAAAATGAACAAATATCAAAATATTTATATATAGGCCTACTGTTGGTAAATTATTATTAAAATTCTAATTTTAAAATTAGATTCTGCCTTGAATTCATCATGACAGAAACGATAGTTACGCTTGCCACGTTGACGAAAGACCTACTGACATTTCCACCTTAACTTGCATAAGCCCTTGTAATGAATGTGAAGAAACGGTTGTGCATTTATTCTGGCATTGTCCAATTGTAAAATTATTTTGGCAAAATCTTTGTAAATTTATTACTGAAAATATTGAGGCTGATTTTTGTTTATTTTGGAAGGATGTATTGTTTGGGCTATTTGACGGTTCCAGGAAAAACATCTGTGTATATATAATTTATCTTATTATTATTATGGCCAAGTATCATATTCATAGATGCAAATTAATGGGAAGAAAACCTTGCTTTATTGCCTTGAATGGAGAGCTTGACATTGTTGAAATTGCTAATAATAATTAAAAAAAGCCCACTTTAATTCACTATGTACGCATCACGTCCGCTTATTGCATAAATTAAGTCAACAACTTCCGGTAGTGAGCAGTTATGTTAGTTCTCAAACACAAAATGCCGGAGGCAAGAGGGAAAAGGGGTTCAAGTTGTACTTTTTGAGCTACATCAGCAATTATGAAGCTAATGTTTATCTAACTCACACAGTAAAAGTGGCTACTGTAGCTAGGCTAGCTCTAGCCATCTAGCGTTAGTAGGATTTGAGCAGTAACGTTAGCTAGGCTAGCTAGCTAAAAACAATTAGCTACACATTATAATGTACTCAATTATCTGTCAGAGCTGGCTTGCTAGTCGTTAATGGTAACTCACATAAATAATTGGTCTGTCGTTTATTTTCCCTGTGGGTAATGTAATGTAAAATATATTTCTCAGTTTCTAACAAAAATCTGGAAACGGGAGATATCTCCACGGAGACCGGTTAGCGGTCATAAAAAAAGCGAGAAGCCGCGCAATTTGAGTGTAGGGTTAATAAGAGAGCAATAGCTAAGCCTTAACATAACCTGTTCTGGTTATTAAAAGTCACGTTTCTAACTTCACAGGAAGTTCTAGGCCTGGCCTGGACGTGGTAGTTACACAGGTTACCTCTCTTTACAACCTGTGCTTACTGTGGCGCTGATGGATACACTCAATATTTGAGCTTTGCAAGTGGGAAAGGTCGGGTTGGCTGCTCTAGAGGGTATTCTGTTAATGTAGCCTAATGTCTGTTAGCTAGATAACGAACAAATAACTTCATTGTCTTTGCAAAAGCGCGAGTATAAACACAACTAGAGTCTGTGGCGGACAGTGCGTAGGCCTATATGAGTTTTAGACTTTTTATGTCCACTAAAACTTCGGAAGTCTCATTTAGCCTTGTTTATTGAGGACATGTTTTGGCTTCTAAATTTACAACTACACTGGTCTTTGTATTTATTTATTTCGTCCAAAGGAGATGACAGTCTTTCTGAAGACGACACGAATGTGAACGATGTCAGGAATAGCAGCGTGATTTTAGTTAGTTCATTCGTTTATAGACGCATATACTAGAACAAAATACAGTGTAACAAAACAAATGAGAAAAATACGTTATTTTTTATTATTTATATTTATTAGCCAAACCCAAACATGAATGTTGTGTAAAATGTAAACTTAAAAAAAAAAAATCTGAAGTTTTCAGGATGTCATTCATTACCAACATCCACCACCAGATGGAACTGTGACATGACTGAGGGCGAGCGAGGCACAGAGACACTGCATCAGGGAGAGAGAGAGAAAGAGAGAAAGAGCATGTGCAACCAGTGAGCCCTCTGATTGGCTGTCTTGTCCAAGTGTGCAGGCAGGCTGGCCCCTCCCCCCTCCAGTGCTGCATCTCTCAGTCTGCTCCTGCTGGTGTTGCCGTGGCGAGCCTCCCCTCCTCTCCCTCACCCCCCCTCGTAGATCTGGCCACCAGCTAGGGATGGACCCCCCCAGGAAGAACACACACAAGCCCAGCCCCCGGCCCAGGACACTGGGACGCAAGGTAAGACCGGGATGGAGGAGAGGAGAGGGGGATGGAGGAGAGAGAGGGAGGGGAGGGATGGGGGAGGGAGGGAGGACGAAAGCAGCATCTGTGGCACCGTGTGTTTCCGTGAGCGAGGGAGGGAGAGAGGAAGGGAGAGAGGGAAGGAAGGAGGGAAGGAGGGGGAGGGATGTGTTTGGTGATGGTGGATGTGGGGTGACATGGCTCCTTTTCTCTCTAGCATACGGTGTGTGTGTGGATGTGGGGTGACATGGCTCCTTTTCTCTCTAGCATACGGTGTGTGTGTGGATGTGTGAGTCATGGTCATGGAGGCTTGTTTACAAAGGTGTCCTCAACAGGCCCTGTCCCTCTCTCTCTTTCTGTCTCCATCTCTCTCTGTCTCTCTCTCTTTCTGTCTCCATCTCTCTCTCTCCATCTCTCTCTGTCTCTCTCTTTCTGTCTCCATCTGTCTCTCTCTCTTTCTGTCTCCATCTCTCTCTCTCCATCTCTCTGTCTCTCTCTCTTTCTGTCTCCATCTCTCTGTCTCTCTGTCTCTCTGTCTCTCTCTCTCTCTCTCTCTCTCTCTCACTAAAACCCCCAGATCCTGGCAGTAAATAGCTGTTTTATATGTGATTAGATC
>CM042875.1:117106-134606 GCA_023658055.1 Thaleichthys pacificus | reverse complement strand
TCATACACACACACTCAAATACACACACACACATACACACACACTCAAATACACACACACATACACACACACTTACACACACACTCAAATGCACACACACAATCATACACACACACTCAAATACACACACACACATACACACACACTCAAATACACACACACACTCACACACACTCAAATACACACACTCATACACACACACACATACACACTCAAATACACACACACACACTCAGTGACCCTGACCCTGTGTGTGTCACCAGGTGTTGGAGTGGTACTGCACCGGCTGCGAGTGTGCGGTGTGTGAGGTGTGTGTGTCTGGTGACCATGACGACCACCCCACCCTGTTGCTGTCTGAGGCTCTGCAGCAACAGAGGGCCCACCTGGAGGAGAGACTGGGAGCTGCCCAAAGCAGGTACACACACTCATACACACACACACACACACACTCATATACACACTCATACACACACACCACACACACTCATATACACACACACACACACACTCATACACACACACACACACACACCACACACACTCATATACACACACACACACACTCATACACACACTCATACACACACACACACACACACACACACACACTCATATACACACACCACACACACACTCATACACACACACACACACACCACACACACTCATACACACACACACACCACACACACACACACACTCATACACACACACACACTCATATACACACACCACACACACACACTCATATACACAAACCACACACACACTCACCCCTCCCCCAGACTCCCCCAGATCTCCCAGGCCGTGGGCTCCCTGAGGGAGATCCTGCACATGCTGAGCAGCCAGAGGTCCTCCATAGAGGAGGACATCAGTGGCAGCTTCCAGGAGCTGCATCAGGCCCTGCAACTCCGCCAGAGCGTCCTGATGATGGAGCTGCAGATCACCTACACGCTCAAACACCAGGTGCAGATCACCTACACGCTCAAACACCAGGTGCAGATCACCTACACGCTCAAACACCAGGTGCAGATCACCTACACGCTCAAACACCAGGTGCAGATCACCTACACGCTCAAACACCAGGTGCAGATCACCTACACGCTCAAACACCAGGTGCAGATCACCTACACGCTCAAACACCAGGTTGGGGGGTGTCTGGGGGTGTGTGTGTGTTGATAACTGTTCGGGGTGTGTGTGTGTTGATACCTGTTCTGTGTGTGTGTGTGTGTGTGTGTGTGTGTGTTGATACCTGTTCTGTGTGTGTGTGTGTGTGTGTGTTGATACCTGTTCTCGGATGCTCCAACAGGTGCTGGAGGCCCAATTGGAGGCATTGCTCCAGGGGGAGGAGAGCATCTCCAGCAGCTGTGCCCAGGCAGAGGCAGCGCTGGGCGGGGAGGCGTGCCAGGCGAGGCTGGGGTCTGAGCGGGGCCTGGGGGAGGTGCTGGGGGAGCTGGCCAGCCAAGGGCTCCCCTTCCAGCCGGAGGAGAACGACCAGCTGGACCTGCTGATGGAGACGCAGGGGCTGAAGAAGTGCATCTACAACCTGGGCACCATAGTGACCACCAGGTAACCGCTGCCACGGCGACCGGACGGGTGACCGTAGCAACCGCTGGGCGAGCCCTTACCCGATGCGCCTGGTAACCGAGGTGACCATAGTGATCACCTGGTAACCGCGGTGACCATAGTGATCACCTGGTAGCCGTAGTAACCGCCGGGAGAGGTGTTCTGTCTCCCTGGTAACCATCACCATCATCTTCGTCTCCAGTGCGGTTGCGAGCCAGAGCGAGGTGATGGGGGTGGGGCTGGAGCAGTGCATTGTGGGACGCCCAGTCGCAGTGACTATTCTGACACGCGACAAAGTGGGCGGAGCCTGCAAGACTGGCAACGCCATCCTATCTGCTGAGGTTAGTACTCACACACGTACACACACACACCTACACACACACACGTACACACACACATGTAAACACACACACACACACACACATCTACACACCTACACACACACACATTAATCCCCCCCCCCCCCCCCCCCCCCCAAGTGTACTTACACACACACACCTACACACACACACGTTAATCCCCGCCCCCCCCCGCCCCCAGGTGTACACTCCTGACGGCAGCGTCGCAGATGGGGAGATCTTCGACCACAAGAACGGAACCTACGACTTCGTCTACACCGTCGCTAAGGAGGGAGACTTCTCATTGGCTGTTCGTCTCTACGACCAGCACGTGACAGGAAGTCCCTTCAGACTGAAGGTCACACTTCCCCCCGACCCTGAGGTGACCCCTCTCTCTCTCTCTCTCTCTCTCTCTCTCTCTCTCTCTCTCTCTCTCTCTCTCCCTCCCTCTCCTCCTCTCTCTCTCTCTCCCTCCATCTTTCTTCCTCCATCTCTCCAGCCCCCTCTCCATCTCATAATTTTTTGGGGGGATTTTTCATCTAATCTCCCCCCCCAGGTGTCCACCCCCACCACCAGTGGACCCTCCTCGGTGGCCATCGCCACTCCGTCCACGGGCTCCTCTGAGGGGGCCAAGCGCCGGGGGAAGTCCCCTGGGACCAGCTCCCGGAGGAGGACCTCCAGGAGGACAGGAAGCGCCCTGGGCACGCCCCGCCGCCGGACCAACCCCATAGAGGACGACCTCATCTACAGGATAGGTGAGGAGGATGACCTCATCTACAGGATAGGTGAGGAGGATGACCTCATCTACAGGATAGGTGAGGAGGATGACCTCATCTACAGGATAGGTGAGGAGGATGACCTCATCTACAGGATAGGTGAGGAGGGGGTGGAGAGAGGTGGGGAAGACACCAGGGGAGAGGGGGGAGAGAAAGAGTTGGGATTGAGTGGGTCCTGGAGAATTTAAGTTTAGGTAAAAATGTGTGTGTGGTGTGTGTGTGTGGTGTGTGGTGTGTGTGTGTGTGTGTTCCAGGTACGAAGGGCAGGAACAAGGGAGAGTTCACCAACCTGCAGGGAGTAGCAGCTTGTAGCGGCAGGATCCTCATAGCAGACAGCAACAACCAGTGTGTTCAGGTAGGACACTGACTCACACACTCACACGCTCACAAACCTACACCACACACACACATCACACACATTTGTGTGTGTCCAGATCTTCTCCAATGAGGGAGAGTTCAAGAGTCGTTTCGGGGTCAGAGGTCGGTCGCCAGGGCAACTGCAGCGTCCCACCGGCGTTGCCGTGCACCCAAACGGTGACATCATCATCGCCGACTACGACAACAAGTGGGTCAGCATCTTCTCCTCCGAGGGGAAGTTCAAGGTGAGCCCTCTGATTGGATGGTCTGGCTGTTCGTCAAGCCAAGCTGGACTTTTATTGGTTGTCTTAAGAGAGGGGGTGGGTCGGGGACTCAAAGGGGACCAACTGAAAGGACATGCTAACGTCTGATTGGTTGTGTGTGCTGTCTGTCAGACCAAGCTGGGCTCTGGTAGGCTGATGGGGCCCAAGGGGGTGTCAGTGGACCAGAACGGTCATGTGATTGTCGTTGACAACAAGGCGTGTACCGTCTTCATCTTCCAGCCAACCGGCAAGCTTGTCACCAAGTTTGGTAACCGAGGCAACGGCGACAAGCAGTTCGCAGGTACAGTGATGTCACCTACTGAGAAAAATGAACTGATTCAGCATGTGGTTTAATGTCTCTCTCTCTCCTCTCTCTCTCTCTCTCTCTCTCTCTCTCTCTCTCCACTCTCTCTCCACTCTCTCTCTCCTCTCTCTCTCTCTCTCTCTCTCTCCACTCTCTCTCCACTCTCTCTCTCCTCTCTCTCTCTCTCTCTCTCTCTCTCTCTCTCTCTCTCTCTCTCTCTCTCTCTCTCCACTCTCTCTCCACTCTCTCTCTCCTCTCTCTCTCTCTCCACTCTCTCTCTCACTCTCTCTCTCACTCTCTCTCCTCTCTCTCTCTCTCTCTCTCTCTCTCTCTTATTCCAGGTCCTCATTTTGCAGCGGTCAACAACAACAACGAGATCATCGTGACAGACTTCCACAACCACTCTGTCAAAGTAAATAACCCGGCCCCATACAGTTGGAGACACTATAATAACTTTCCTTAGGGAGTACAGTACTCCTGTAATACACACACTGAACCTTGTCCTCCCTCCAGGTCTTCTCCCCTGAGGGGGAGCTTGTCCTGAGGTTCGGCTCTAATGGGGAGGGAAACGGCCAGTTCAACGCCCCCACCGGAGTGGCGGTGGACGTTAATGGGAACATCATCGTAGCGGACTGGGGCAACAGCCGTATCCAGGTACCATCATCATCATTTGAAGTCGCTTTGGATAAAAGCGTCTGCTAAATGAATAAATGTAATATAATCTCTCGTCTGCAGTAGTTACTGCAGTAGTCCACTAGAGGTCAGGAGAGTAACATTATCCATTGGCAATGAGGATGTGGACGACTAAACTGAAGTACATCTCTTCTCCCCCCTCCCTCCCTCCCCCCCTCCCTCCCTCCCCCCCCCAGGTGTTTGATGGTAGCGGCTCCTTCCTGTCCTACATCAACACCTCAGCAGACCCCCTGTACGGGCCCCAGGGCCTCGCCCTCACCTCAGACGGTCATGTGGTGGTGGCCGACTCTGGGAACCACTGCTTCAAGGTGTACCGCTACCTGCAGTGAGGGGGGGAGGAGGGGGGGAGGAGGGGTGTACCGCTACCTGCAGTGAGGGGGGGAGGAGGGGTGTACCGCTACCTGCAGTGAGGGGGGGGAGGAGGGGTGTACCGCTACCTGCAGTGAGGGGGGGAGGAGGGGTGTACCGCTACCTGCAGTGAGGAGGGGAGGGAGGGGGGGGGGAGGGGGGGGGGGGAGGGGGGGGGAGGAGGGGGAGGGAGGGACAGTCATATGGACAGGCTGACTGACCGCATGGAACTCTTCTGATTGGCTCTCTCCCCCTGACCCCCTGACCCAGTAAACTCTGACCTGGAGTGGAAGTGTTTCCATGGACACCAGAGTAGAATCTGTAGATCAATTGATCGATGTAGTGCTAATCAATATGGAATGCTGGATGCACTCTCCCCTTACACTTCATTGATTGGTTAATTAATTTATTGGTTAATTTATTAATTGAATGATTGATATGTTGATTGATTGATTTCTCACTGATGAGACAGCCTTGTCAAGCAGTGTTCTCTAAATCAATGATTGGATGATGGTTTCCAAAACAACTATTTTTCTCTGGGAAAATGATAGTTGCATGAAAATAAGCGAATCCAAAAGTCTATATTTGTGAAACTATGTTTCCTACGGCTAGCCCTGATGAGAACACAGATGTGAAGATCTGTTTTCCTCACATCAGAGGAAACTCATCTTCTAATCTTCTTCTTAACTGGTGATTATTCTAGAACGTCCAACCGTTACTTTAGTGGTGCTGTTGCTTGTCGGCACACTAACACACACATACGCACACACACACACACCTGCACACACACACTAACACACCTGCACACACACACTAACACACACCTGCACACACACACTAACACACACACTAACACACACACTAACACACACATCTGCACACACACTAACACACACACTAACACACACATACGCACACACACATGCACACACACACCTGCACACACACACTAACCCACACATACGCACACACACACCTGCACATACACGCGCACACATGCACACACACACATGCATGCACACACACATGTACAAACACTAACACACACACTTATCACTCGTATAGATTTAGAACCCAGTTCTAGCAGCATGCTTGTTTGATTGTATCTGTTACATCATAACAGTTCTGACTTCAAACCATCCATAAACACGTGGGCAGGAACAGGAAGTGGAGGTCCAGAAAGAGGAAGTGACATTTACCAGACAGGAAGTCATCAAAGCATCACATGACTCGGTCATGAACATGGTCCAACAACATTTGTGTACATTGACCTTTTTTTGGGGGACAGTCAAGTTAGATTTAATAAGTTTAATTATGTTCATTATGACCTGGTTGTAATAGTTTGATGTTTGATTTCCGTCACGTGCTTTAAGACTCCAAAGTGCCCGAAGTTGATCAGTTTTCATCTTTGGATTTTAACATTATGATGGTGATTTTTCTGATTGTTTTAATTCTGAATGTTGTCATGATTGTTCCAGCATCATGTGACCTCCAGAATGATGGCTGATTGGATGTTACAGTGTTGTGGTTCCAACACTGACAGGATGTGTGAGTGTGTCTCTCTACTGACAAGGCTGGTGGCAGAGACCACTGGACACTGTGTGTGTGGGTGGGTGGGTGTGTGTGTGTGTGTGTATGTATGTGTGTATACGTGTGTGTGTGCTGAAGCTTCAGAATGTCACCCTCACACACCCTCCCTTAGACACGGCTGGAGTTTGTATTTAACACAGATGTTGTTAAGGTTATTTTAGGGTTGCTCCTTTTAGATCATGTGAATAACTTTCTACTTTCTCTTTCTGTCTCCATTTCTCTCTCTCCCTCTCTCTCTCTCTCTCTCTCTCACTCTCCCTCTCTCTCTGTCTCTCTCACTCTCCCTCTCTTCTCTCTCACTCTCTCTCTCACTCTCCCTCTCTCGTCTCTCTCTGTCCTCTCCCTCTCTCTCTCTCTCTCTCTCTCTCTCACTCTCCCTCTCCTCTCTGTCTCTCTCACTCTCCCTCTCTGCCTCTCTCCTCCCTTCTCTCTCTGTCTCTCTCCCTCTCTCGTCTCTCTCCTCTCTCGTCTCTCTCACTCTCCCTCTCTGTCTCTCTGTCTCTCTCCTCTCTCTGTCTCTCTCTGTCTCTCTCCCTCCTCTGTCTCTCTCTTCCTCTCGTCTCTCTCCCTCCTCTCTCTCTCTGGCCCTCTCCCTCTCTCTGTCTCTCCCTCTCCCTCTCCCTCTCTCTGTCTCTCTCCCTCTCTCTGTCTCTCTCCTCTCTCTGTCTCTCTCACTCTCCTCTCTCTCTCTGCTCTCTCCCTCTCTGTCTCTCTCTGTCTCTCTCACTCTCCTCTCTCTCTGTCTCTCTGTCTCTCTCCCTCTCTCTTCTCTCTCGTCTCCTCACCTCTTCGCTCTCACTCTCCTCTCCTCTCTCGCCCTCTCTCTGTCTCTCTGTCTCTCTCCCTCTCTCTCTCTCTCGGGTCTCTGTGACAGTTTCATATAATAATCTCTTGGTTTTACTGCTGCACTGAAATAAAACCCATATAAAATACATGTGTGTTGCAGGTTATTTGAAACAGTGAAACCTGAAACAGTGTTTGTATCAGAAGACCTGTGTGTGTGTTTGTTTTCACCCTGGGCCTTAGGGGAGATCGTTGTCATGGTAACCGCAGTGGAGTGTCTGTAACCGGGAAGAACAAAATTCTCATTTCCCGTTTTTACACCTAACAGGCAGAACACACACACACACACACACATCGCCTCATTCCCGAGAGAGAAGGACTTCCTCCCTCTGTACCTCTCTTGTCAGTCCAGACTCAAACACGCTCACACACTCTCTCTCACACACTCTCTCACACACAGAAGGAGCACCACACAGAAGAACTTCAGAAAGGTACAGTCTTCCATCCCTCGCTCTTCTTCTGTAGTTTACAGAACCTGCTTGACTAACCCCTCCCTCTCCTCTCTCTCCCTTCCTCTCCCTCCCTCTCTCTCTCTCTGTCTCTCTCTCCCTTCCTCTCCCTCTCTCTCTCTCTCTCTCTTTCTCACCATTCACCCATTCTCAGGACAGTCATGCCTTCGCCACCCTTCCTCCTCCTCCTCCTCCTCCTCTCCGGGGGTCAGAGGTCAGATCCGGGGGTGAGGGCTGAGGGGGGACGGCGTGCGGCTGTGACGTGCGTCAGGCGTGTGACTGCTCCTGCAGGAACCTGACCCTCATCCCCCGGGTCTCTCTCCACGTCCTCGCCCTCGACCTCTCACTCAACCACATCGCCACGGTGACCGACGCCGACCTCGCCGCCTACGCCCGCCTGACCGCCCTGCGTTTCCACGGCAACCGCCTCCGGAGCGTGGCGGGGAGGGCGTTCCGGTCGCTAGGGAGACTGGAGCGTCTGGACCTGTCGGCCAATCAGCTGGCCAGCCTGAACGCTGACTGGTTCACAGGGCTGCTGTCTCTCACTCACCTCAACCTGCTGGACAACCCCTACAGGTAGGTGTGTGTGTGTGTGTGTGTGTGTGTGTGAGGTGTGTGTGTGAGGTGTGTGTGTGAGGTGTGTGTGTGAGGTGTGTGAGGTGTGTGTGTGAGGTGTGTGTGTGAGGTGTGTGAGGTGTGTGTGAGGTGTGTGTGTGAGGTGTGTGTGTGTGTGTGAGGTGTGTGTGTGTGTGTGAGGTGTGTGTTGTGTGAGGGAAGGTGTGTGTGTGAGGGAAGGTGTGTGGGAAGGTGTGTGTGTTTGAGGGAAGGAGTGTATGTGTGAGGGAAGGAGTGTGTATGTGTGTGAGAGAGAGTTTGACCCCTGCGCCGCCCAGGTCCCTGGGCCCCCGCCCCCTGTTCCAGGGCCTGCTGTCCCTACGGACCCTCCACCTGGGGGGCCCCTCCCTGGAGGAGATCCGGAGCCACGACCTGGCAGGGGTGGGCCGGCTGGACCTCCTGGAGCTGCACGCCAACCACCTCCGCCACTACGTCCCGGGTTCCCTGTCCCGGCCCTGGCCCCTGGGCGCGGCCACCCTCAGCCTGCGGGAGCCCTTCCTAACCAACCAGATGCTGGCGGAGGCTGTCCTGGACGACGTGTCGTACCCGGAGACGCCGCTGACCCTGTGCGACCTCCAGATGGCCGGGAACGTGTCGGTGCGTCCGTTTGCCGCCGTGGCCCGGCGCCGCGTGCGCTCGCTGTCGCTAAGCAACAGCTCGCTCTCGGATGAAACATTGGTCGGCTTCCTGGAGTTGACGGACGGGGCGCCGCTCAGCTTCCTGTCGCTGCAGGATGTGAGGTTTGTGGGGACGGGGCACGTGGAGCGGGCGTGGGAGACACGGCATGATGGCCTCGACACGTTGTACGTGAGGAACCTGGAGATCGTCAACCTGTACCAGTTCAGCTCCATGCAGCAGCTGGGGTTCCTGCTGAAGTACCCCAGACAGGTGTCTATCATCAAGGCCAAGGTGAGGGGGGGGGGAGGGGTGAGGGGGCAGGGGGGGGGGAAGGGGGCAGGGAGGAGAGAGGTGAACATTCAGATCCATTCTTGCGCTCTGGCAGAGATGGGATTGAAAATTAAATTTTTCTGAAAAATATCTGTACATTCTACTTCTCACATTTTCAAGCCAGGCTTGTTACTTTAGTTTTAATCTGTATTTGGTGGCATGATCAATATCATGATCAATATCATGATCAATATCATGATCAATATTATTTATTGTCATTACGCGCCTGTTTCATTTCACGCACAACAAACGTAAGCTAGTCTATGACGCTACCATGGAGCTGTACTCCTGTACTCTGCTCTGCTTTGCTCTGCTTTAGGCTTCTCTGTTCTCCTCTCTCTTTCTTTTCACTGTGTGTGAACAAAAAGTTTCTATAGGTTGGAAAAGAAAGTTCCCCAAAAAATATTTTCGAAAAAAAGTTACTAAAAACGTTTTGCATCATGATGAGTACTTGATGAGGACTCTGCCATACTCTACTGTACTCTACTATACTCTGCTCTGCTTTACTATACTGTACTCTGCCATACTATACTGTACTCTACTATACTCTGCTCTGCTTTACTATACTGTACTCTGCCATACTATACTGTACTCTACTATACTCTGCTCTGCTTTACTATACTGTACTCTGCCATACTATACTGTACTCTAGAGTATTTTTTTCTAAAAAGAATAAAATGAAGTTTCGATTATTTATTTTTTTCAAAAGGTTAAAAATCATTGATGAGAACTGTGAAAGAAATTGTGGGCCTATGTACAATGAATGTGTTTTAAGAGAAGTTTACAGTAGGTTAGAAGCTTGATACAATGAATGTTGATTCAACTCCATTTGGTAGAGATGCCACCTGAAGTTTTATAACACCTAACTAGGAGATGTGAAGTCTAGAGACGGGAAGTCTGGGTGACCTGGGAGAGTTCTTGTCACCTGGGGGGAAGAGACAGTTTGGTCTGGAGGTCTGTTTTGGGGCCCCTCTCCCTCTCTCTCCTCTCTCTCTTCTCTCTCTCTCCTTCTCTCTCTCTCCTCTCTCTCTCTCCTCCTCTCTCCACTTCATTCTCCTTCCTCTCCTTCTCTCTCTCTCCTTCTCTCTCTCTCTCTCTCTCCTTCTCTCCTTCTCTCTCTCTCCTTCTCTCCTTCCGCTCTCTCTCTCTCTCTCTCTCCCCGCTCTCTCCTTCTCTCTCTACTCCTTCTCTCTCTCTCTCTCTCTCCTCTCCTTCTCTCTCTCTCCTCTCTCTCTCTCTCTCTCCTCTCCTTTCACTGTGTGGGAAAAAACGTTTGCACAAACGTTTCACAAAAGAAGTTTCCATCATTGCTGAGTACCCCCCTCTGTCCATATCCCTCCCTCCTTCCCTCCCTCCTCCCTTCTCTCCCCCTCTCTCCCCCAATCCTCCCTTCCCTAGGCCTTCGTCCTCCCCTGCGTCACCTCCGTCCTCCTGACCAACCTCCAGTACCTGGACCTGAGTGAGAACCTCCTGACCGACCTCACCCTGGCAGAGACGCTCTGCTACGGGGCTGGCATCCTCCGGAACCTCCGGGTCCTCAACGTCAGCTCCAACGCCATCAAGTCCCTGGCCCTGGCCGGCCGCCTGGTGGCACGCCTGGACAGGCTCACTCACCTGGACATCAGCGGGAACGCCCTGGCCTCCATGCCCGGGGCCTGCTCCTGGCCCGACTCCCTCAGGTTCCTCAACCTCTCCTGGGCCTCGCTGCGGACGGTCACCCCCTGCCTGCCCAGCACCCTGGAGGTAGGGGCGCGCTGACGCTACCGGCACACACTAAGAAGTCTGTGTTACTGAGGACTGGGTTTTAACAGCCCTTTAACAGCAGGTGGAGGTTCTAACCCTTCTCAGGGGCCGCTGTCCTGCATGTTCTAGATCAGGGGTGTTCCCCCCTGGTCCTTAGGGGCCGCTGTCCTGCATGTTCTAGATCAGGGGTGTTCCCCTCTGGTCCTCAGGGGCCGCTGTCCTGCATGTTCTAGATCAGGGGTGTTCCCCTCTGGTCCTTAGGGGCCGCTGTCCTGCATGTTCTAGATCAGGGGTGTTCCCCCCTGGTCCTCAGGGGCCGCTGTCCTGCATGTTCTAGATGTTTCCTTGCTCCAGAACACATTCTAAATCAATGGGTCGTTATGAAGCTTCCATAGAGCCTCATAATATATGTAAAACATAATATGTACATAAGATCTCTATATATATTTTTTTTTTCTTTATATAAAAAAATATATTTCAGCTCTGACCTGCATGTGTGTGTGTGTGTGAAGGTGTTGGACCTGAGCCACAACGACCTGAGCAGCCTGGGTGTGGTGCTTCCCAGGCTGAGAGAGCTGCTCCTCTCTGGGAACAAGATGCTGGCTCTGCCCTCCCCCTGGAAGACCCCCAACCTGGAGCTGCTGGTCGTCACCACCAACGCCCTCAGCGACCTCTCCCCCGACGACCTACGACCTTTCGGGCGTCTGCGAGAGCTGCAGGCCGGCGGAAACAACTTCCTGTGCTCCTGCTCCTTCGTGGCGTTCATGGCGACGGCGTCGTCCGGGGCGACGGCGGAGGGGACGGGAGGTGTGGGGGTGCGTCTCACGGACGATCCGGACAGCTACGTCTGTGATTCTCCGCTGTGGGTGCGGGGCGAGAGGGTGGGCGGGGTGAGGTTCTCGGTGGTGGACTGTCACCGCCTGGCGTTCGTGGCGTCTCTGTGCGGCGTCTCCCTCCTCGCCGCCGGCCTCCTCGCCGTCCTCCTCCACCGGCTGCACGTCCTCTGGTACCATCCGGATGATGTGGGCGTGGCTATCTGCCAACCGCAGCGCCAGGCGCCGTCGCCAAGACCGCAGCCGTCTCCTCGACAACGACGACGACTCCTCGCGGTTCAGCTACGACGCCTTCGTCTCCTACAGCGAGCAGGACGCCGACTGGGTGGAGCACTTCCTGGTTCCGGAGCTTGAAGAGGACTGCAGCTCCCAGGATGCACCTCTGTCCCTCTGCCTCCACAAGAGGGACTTCCTGCCGGGCAAGTGGATCGTCGACAACATCCTCATCGCCATGGAGAACAGCCGGCGCACCATCTTCGTCCTGTCGGGGCACTTTGTGCGGTCGGACTGGTGCCGCTACGAGCTGGAGTTCTCACACCTGCGGATGTTCCAGGGCGACCAGGACGAGGCGGCCATCTTGGTTCTGCTGGAGCCGCTGGGGGAGAAGGACGTCCCCCGCAGGTTCTGCCGGCTCAGGAAGATGATGAGCTCCAGAACCTTCCTGCAGTGGCCCCGGGAAGAGCAGGGGAGGGAGGAGTTCTGGAGCAGCCTGAGGGCTGCCGTGAGGGGGGATGACTGAACACACGCGTACACACACACACATGTACACACACATGTACATGTACACACACAAGTGTACACACACACACATGTACACACACACACACATGTACACACACACACACACGTGTACACACACACGAGCGTGCAAGTAGATTGACACAGATATCTTTTTTTTCTAATGCTTCTTTTTTATTCAACATGTTGAGCAGCATCATTCGCCGTAGCCATGGCAACAACGCATCTGTAAACAGCTTAAAATCACCTGAACTGAAACCACACACACACAACAAAAACATTTTAAATAAAAATGGTTAAAAAAAAAAATTCTCCAAGACTGTTTTAGAGAGCTACGAGTTTGTCTCCATCATCATCAGTTTGTTACGCTCTGTCAGAACAGGTCTCCTGACCGTGTTAACCACATGTACGGAGGGTGGTTCGGTGACAACGAGCCTGTCACCAGACCAAGGTCTCAAAGGTCACCAGAGGTCACAACTTGACCTCAGTAACGACCACGTGCGTGCCAACATCCCCCGCCCACACACACACACACACACACACACACACACACACACACACACACGACGGTTGTAATACAGCGAACATGCAAAGGTAAAAAGGTACATGAACATGAGACCGTGTCTGTACAGTGCAGGGTTTCCCAGCAGCAACTTGCAGTTAAGGCGGCCGCCTAAGCAAGCACAGGGATGTGCTTGCCCGCCTTAACTTATGTTGTCGCAAAAAAAAAGAAATAGAGCGATATCGCCGTGTTACTACTCTGTCCTGTTTTCCTCCCTTTCATTCCAAACAGTGACCAACGCCAGTCTCCCTTCTCTGCAGAAACGCATACAAATGTATTTTTTGAGGTAAAACTTTCCTCCTCCCCCCCTGGTCCGCCGGCAAACCCCACCCTACCACCTTAAACTAACACAACCCCCACCTACCACCTTAACTAACACAAACCCCACCCTACCACCTTAACTAACACAAAACCCCACCCTACCACCTTAACTAACACAACCCCACCCTACCACCTTAACTAACAAATTTTCTGCGGGAAACCCTGTACATGAGTATGACATGAGTCCCCAATATGAGAGTGGTGAATTGGTTGGGAGGGTGGTGTGAGAAGACTGATTGGTTGGGAGGGTGGCGCGTGAGGAACTGATTGGTTGGGAGGGTGGCATGTGAGGAGCTGATTGGTTGGGAGGGTGGCAGGGGGGTCTCAGGCTTGTCCCTCATGAACACATTAATACAGAGTGTAACCATGGATACTGTCTAAGCAGGGTAAACCGGTATGACGTAAACAAACAGTTAAAAATGCACACATCCATCTATCGTTATCCCTCTGACCATTCTACAGCTGAGCGTCTATAATAAATACCAGATGAAAGTGAACTAGACCCCAGTGTGTGTATCAGGGTCTTCCAGAGCAGCAGTATCTCTCCTCACAGCTCCACGTAACAACTCCGGGTTACTCAGGCAACGCTGGTACAACTCCAAGGTTACCCAGGCAACGCTGAAACATCTCCCAAGGTTACCCAGGCAACGCCGGGCATTCCGTCTCGTCTCCAGCGTTCTAGAGGCCAGCCCAGGGTTCCACCCTGACCCGCATGGTTCCATAACATCCCAGCATTCTACTCCAGACCCAGGGAGAAGTTGATTCCGTGGACAACACCGATGATGATGGGTTGCCAGGCAACCAGGTATCTCAGCCAATCGAGTAGCTGTCCGTACAGGACGTGGGTTCTCTCCCAGCTGGGGGGCGGGGCTAAGGAGAGTAAGGTACACACACACTCACACTCTCTTCTTTACACACACACACACTCTCTTCTCTACACACACACTCTCCTCATCCTTCAGTACACACACACACACACTCTCCTCATCCTTCAGTACACACACACACACACTCTCCTCATCCTTCAGTACACACACACACACTCTCCTCATCCTTCAGTACACACACACACTCTCCTCACACACACACTCTCCTCATCCTTCAGTACACACACACACACACACAGAGGATACGGGTTGTTCATCAGCCTCTTCAGGTCGACCTTCTCGTTGCAGTATGGACACGTCTGTTTCTTACCCACAATGCACCAGCCGCGGATGCAGAACTCGTGGAATCTGTGAGGCGGGGTAACGTTCAGGAACAACAACAACAAGCTTGGTATGGCTCTTATTTCTCTCACTCTCACACACACACACACTCTCTCTCTCTCCACACACACACACTCTCTCTCTCTCCTGGTATCAGGTCAAACAGTCCACAGAGTCACACACAGTCACAAACACACATACCTAACTAACCCTACCTCCCCCCAGCAGAGAGGCAGCAGAGAGGCAGCAGAGAGGCAGGAGAGAGGCAGCAGAGAGGCAGCAGAGAGGCAGGAGAGAGGCAGCAGAGAGGCAGCAGAGACAGGAGAGAGGCAGCAGAGAGGCAGCAGAGAGGCAGGAGAGAGGCAGCAGAGAGGCAGGAGAGAGGCAGGAGAGAGGCAGCAGAGAGGCAGCAGAGACAGGAGAGAGGCAGCAGAGAGGCAGCAGAGAGGCAGGAGAGAGGCAGCAGAGAGGCAGGAGAGAGGCAGGCAGAGAGGCAGGAGAGAGGCAGGAGAGAGGCAGCAGAGAGGCAGCAGTCCGAACAGGCAGGCGAGATGCAGAGGACTTCTGCGTTAGAAGCGGAAGAGAACTTTCCTTTTTTCTCTTCTTTTTTTTCTCCCCCCCCTTTTCTTTCTCCGTTTGCTCTTTTCTTTTTTTACACTTCTCTCTTTTTTCCCTTTCTCTATTCCTTTCCCCCCCTACCTTCTTTTTTTTCTTTTTCTCCCGTTTTTTTTTCTTCCCTCTTGCCTTCCCCTTCCTTCTTCCCTTGCACCCCTTCCCTTTGGTTCCATTTTTTCTTTCCCTTCCTTTTCCCCACAGAGCTCTCGAGTCGTATATGACAATGAATAAATGAATAGTGTATTCATGGGATCAAGTTGATCAGTGGATTGATCGAATGATAGTGATCATGCCACCAAACAATACAGATTAAGTTAAATAGAACTAAGAGTGTGAGGTAACAAAGCGCTGGCCCTTGACATTTGAAAAAATGTGAGAAGTAAGAATTACAGATATTTTTCAGACGAAAAATTGTAATTTTCAAGCGCATCCTGCTCATCAGGCGCGGTAAGAATGGATCTTGGAATGTTCACCTCTCTCCTCCTCTTCTTTTCACCCTTTCTTTTTGGGCCCCCCTCTCGGCCGAGCGTCATGTGTGGCTCTGGGGAGTCGCGACGCCGGGTGGAAAGGGGGGCACTTGGCGGTGGAGGGATGGGGTGGTGCTTAGTGGGTGTTGGTGAGGGTTGTGTGGTTGACGTGTATTGTGGGTTTTGGTGAGCGGATGCGTGCCTGCGGCTGGGCTCGTGTAACTTCCCTGGTATTCGCCGCGGGCGCTGCACGCGGCCCCGCTACGGGTGAAGGATAATTGGTCGTACCTTTCTGATTCGTCATCGTAGGTAGGCTGGGGAGAATGTAGTCGTGCAGGGGGGTGTATGGGGCTTACGAGTTGGGTGGGGGTGGGTGGTTTTTTGTGAGTTTGCCTCCTTGCGTGCTGCTTAGCTCTGGGCGTTGCGTGTTGTTGTCGATGGGTTGGTGTTGGGGTGCCCTGGGTAGGGCGTTGCATCCCGAGTTTTTGCTTTGCAAGCTGGATCGCCCTTCACCACAGTTGGTGGCCCTGGCGGTAGTCCCCCTCCACGCGCTAACATACCTCTTTTCGTACAACCCCAGTCGTCCTGGACCAGTCCCTCCGAGGCCCCGGCCCCCCCCCTTTCCATCCTGTCCTGCCGTGTTGCTTGTCCGTTTCTCCCCACCGGGGGTCCGGCACCACCCACCGTCCGGGGTCCCCAGTCGCACCTCTCCCCCTTCCCCGCCCCTCCACGTTATTAGCTTCCCGCCCCCTTCCCTTTATCTTTCTCCCTCCCCACACACCAACCCAACCACCCCCTCACCATCCTCAGAGTGCCGCACAGGTTAGCACACCAGCGGAACAAGGAGAGGAGTGAATCGGATAAGAAATTTTCATATATATGCTGATCAATCACAATAATTTTCTCCTCTCTTCTTCTCCTAACAGTCCTTTTTTGTTAGAAAAATCACAAAACTCAGGAATCCCTACCCTGAGCAATAGAATATCCGACTTGTTATTCTATTTGTGAGTCCCCGCGCCAGACTGTGTGACCCGGCACACACAGCTTGAGCGGGCCCTGCGGGGTGCCTCCACCCCCACTCTCCTCCCCTTCGTTCCCCTCTCCTCACTTCCCCTCACGTGTCAACATATTAACAAGGGTAGACAGAGGCCCCTGGTTCTCCCGCGGTCGGTACTACCGGGGCATGGCCCCCCCCCCCCCGCTGTATGAAAGAGTTACTCTGGCATCAATCCTACAAGAACCCACCTTGTGTAGGGTCCTTATGTTCTACTGTCCCACGCTTAGTTTTACCTCTCTCTTCTTTGCACTTTTTTCTTTTTTCTTTTTTTCCTTTCTGTTTTTGCGTAACCATATTGTTGCGTTATCACCCTGAAGGACACTACATCCACTACTTTAGGCATAGTTGGAGACTTAGGAGTTGTGACCTGTGATCACAATGATTTTTTCTTTTAGGCCGCACACAAGGACACAACACTACGCTACTGATGATAGGGTGTCTGAGCGTGCTTGTGTTGGTTCTTAGCGGACAGGTTTTTTTACTGCCTAGTCACTTGTCCAACCACCAAGCACAAGCACTTTCCTACTTCTGAGCGCTCTGGAGTAGGCAGGCCATACTGTGGCACGCACGTAAGGACTGCCACAGCGCCACCAACAGCACACACCCGCCCAATACCTACTTTTTGTAGGGGGGGATGGGCACTTGTAGTATCGTTGAGAACAGAGTACTCCGTTTGTGCCCCGCACAACCCACAACACTACGTGCCGTCACGGCGGCAAACTGGCGCCGAGACGACAAGGCTCTTACCTGTAAGTACTGCACACGAACACCAAACACTTTACATGTAGGCGTTTAACTTGTAAAACAACGCCAACCCCGATACCACACGGACGCAAAGAGAATTAACTACTAAAAGCAGTACTCCC
>CM042875.1:72502-117006 GCA_023658055.1 Thaleichthys pacificus | reverse complement strand
CTCCCTATTCCTTTACTAGATAAGGTCACGCTATGGAGGGTACTCTTTCATGTTCATCGCTCGCACCAGCACCCGTTTACCCGCCACTGGTCTTACACAACCACCGCGCAACAAAACCGAGTTCCCTGGATAACTGTCTCTCCTCTCCCCTCCCCTCCTCCCCCCATAGCGGACCTCCTGGTGGACGCCCTGTGCCTGCCTTCACCCTGGTCTACACCCTGGATAACTGTCTCTCCTCTCCCCTCCCCTCCTCCCCCCATAGCGGACCTCCTGGTGGACGCCCTGTGCCTGCCCTTCACCCTGGTCTACACCCTGGAGGGGGAGTGGAGGTTTGGGCAGGTGCTCTGCTTCCTGTCCCCTTCGCCCAGGGCCCTGGCGGTGCACGTGTCCACACTCACTCTCAACGTCATCGCTCTGGACCGCCACAGGTGTGTGTGTGGGGGGGTTGGGCGAGAGGGGGTGGAGGGGGGGGGGGGGGGGGGCGAGAGGGGGGGGGGGGCAAAGAGGGGGGGGGGGGGGGCGAGAGGGGGGGGGTGGAAGGAGAGAAGGATAGATGCATGGTTGGATGTGGGGATGGAAGAGAGTGATGTGGACAGTGTGATAGTCAAGATAATCAAGTATTGTACTGTGTCTGTGTGTGTGTGTGTCTCTATGTGTGTGTGTGTGAGTCTCTATGTGTGTGTGTCTGTGTGTGTGTGTGTCTCTGTGTGTGTGTGTGTGCTCCAGGTGCATCGTGTACCACCTGGAGACCCGTATGAGGAAGGAGGTGTGCTTCTGTGTGATCGGGGTCACATGGGGACTGAGCGCTGTCCTGGCCAGCCCGCTCGCCATCTTCAGAGAGTACGGAAGCTTCCACCTGGCTCCGGGGCAGTCCATACAGGTACACACACTCTCACACACACACACTCTCACACACACACACACACACACACACACGTGTACGCCCTCCACACCCCACACACACACTCTCTCACCCACACACACACACACTCTCTCTCACACACACACACTCTCACACACACACACTCTCACACACACTCTCACACACACACACTCTCACACACACACGTGTACGCCCTCCACACCCACACACACACACACCCACCCACTGACGTGTCGTCCCCAGGTGTGTACAGAGAAGTGGCCTGGCGGCAGCACGTCAGACGGCACGGTGTACAGCTTGTGAGCATGCTCCTCCTGCAGTACGTGCTCCCCCTCGCCATCATCACCTTCGCCTACGTCCGCATCTGGTCCAAGCTGCGCTCTCACGTCCAGCCCGCCGGCCGCCACCTCGACCGCCACCGGCGCCGCCGCAAGACCACCAAGATGCTGGTTACCATGGTGGCCGTGTTCGCCGCCAGCTGGCTGCCCTTCCACTTCTTCCAGCTGGCCACCGACATCGACAGCTCCGTGTTGGACATGCGGGACTTCCGGCTGCTCTACACCCTGTTCCACGTGCTGGCCATGTGCTCCACCTTTGCCAACCCGCTCCTCTACGGGTGGATGAACCGCAACTACCGGGCGGCCTTCGCCGCCGTGTTCCGCTGCGACAAGCGGCTGGACAGCGTGCACCCCGAGGGAGGGGGGAGGAGGGGGAGGGGGGCGGGAGGAAAGGGGGGAGGAATGGAGGGGGAGGGGGGAGGGGGAGAAGGAGGAAGGAGGAGGGGGAGGAGAGGAAGAGGTTGAAAGCAGCGCTGGCATCTCAAGACGGAGCGAATCACCTGAATGCTACTGATGTCTGAGAAAGGGAGGAGGAGGAGGGGAGGAGAGAGAGAGAGATGGAGAGAAGGGGAAAAATGTATTTAAAAAGTACCAATTTAGATAATATGAGACAAAAGAAAAAAGAGAGATGGATGGATTCCCCTCCTCGGATTGGGACTAGAAATCTCCACTTTCTTGTGCTGGTCTGGGACAAGGACTAAAAGTGGGACTAGGACTGGGACTAGGACTAGCACATCATGTGCCATAGGTCAGGTAATCCCACAGGTACACTCGTGGTCTGACGTTATGAAATGCATGTTGCTATGGCAGCAGGCGTGATCAAGCCTCGAGCATGCATGATAAATATTAATAACAATATACAGTATGTATACATGTTCATGACCAACGCTTTCAGGAGCAGGAGTAGATCTCTGGATCGTCTGTTTCTACGGGTCAGTTCCGTCTCTCACTGAAGCAGATTAACACACACACACACATACACACGCACACTCACATACACACACACACACATGATGCCGGAATGTGTTCCGGGAGGACCTACATAGAAATAGACGATTCAAGATCAGGGATCGTCCATCCTGTTGTGTTATCGTTGTTGTGTCTGCTGTTGCGGATCTAGTTGCTCTGTTTCTATGAGTGCTCTCCCATGCTGTGTTTGATGTCATAATAATAATAATAATCATAATAATGTATTTATTAAGCAAACACGCTTTCATTCAAAGCACCATTCAGGGGGAATCGCACCTGCAATCCCCCTACACACACACACACAGACAGGTTGTCAGCCACAAACACACACCATCAGCCACACACACACACACAACTACATTTCAGGGCCAGTGGATCCTGAACTGACATGAATGTAATTCTTTCTACTGTGATGTTTAACTGATATGTATATATGTCTGACGTGTAAGCGTACTGCACTGGGATGTCTGGCTTGAGAGTCCTGTACCTAGTAAATACTACCCTGTCTTTTGGTTTTCACTGGACTGCCTTGTAGATGACTTAGTAAACAGAGGGGGGAAGGAGGGAGAGAAAGGGGGGAGGGAGAGAGGGGGGAGGGAGAGAGAGGGGGGAGGGAGGGAGAGAGGGGGGAGGGAAAGAGGGGAGTGAGGGGGAAGGGAGAGAGAGAGAAGCAACTCTCTATAACACACTTTATCCTTTCTTGCCTTGCCACACATACACACGCACACATACGCACACATGCACACACACAGTCCTGTACTTGTATGTATGCTGACAGTACAGACAGACAGTTCATAGGGGGACACATTGACCTGTTGCGCAGGAACAGGAAGGGCTCGGAGGAGGACCCATTCATGCGTGACACAGGAAGTGAGGTGTCTGAATGGATCATTAGCTGATTTACTGACATCCTTGTGTCACTTCCTATAACAGGAATGGATGGGAGCTGAGATGTGATGAAGATGGTGATGATGAAGATGGTGATGAGATTTTGACATTAATATTAAACACTAACCCTGACAGGCCAATTTAACTTGTGAGATGGAGAGAGAGGGTGATGGAGAGAGGGGGGTGATGGAGAGAGAGGGTGATGGAGAGAGGGGGGAGATGAAGAGAGAGGGTGATGAAGAGAGGGGGGAGATGGAGAGAGGGGGGAGATGAAGAGAGAGGGTGATGGAGAGAGGGGGGAGATGAAGAGAGAGGGTGATGGATGAGAGGGGGGAGATGAAGAGAGAGGGTGATGGAGGGGGAGATGGAGAGAGAGAGGGTGATAGAGAGAGAGTGAAGATGAGCAGAGAGAGGACTAGAAAAGGAGAAGGGTCTATTATAAGGGACAAATATTCATCGTTTTGCAGAAGCATCCAGACATGAGATAAGGTCAACAGCTTTTATACCAGAACACGAGGAGGATTATCTCTGAATACACACACAGACTACAGAACAGATGTGTGTCTGTGTGTGTGGGGGGGGGGGGGGGGGGGGGGTGTTGGTGTGCGTGTGTGTATGTGTGTGTATTTGTGTGTTTGTCACCGTGTGACTGAGCACTGATCCATACCCTCGATAAAGAGAGTAGCGACAGGTGATCAATACTGACGGATCCATTCTGCCCCAGAATCATTAGTGCTCTAGATGACTGACTGGACAATTGAGGGATGTGTGTGTGTGGTATACGTGTAAACACGTGTGTGTGTAATGTGTGTATCTTTCTGGAAAAGTTAGTTGTTGCAACTCTCTATCTCTCTCCCTCTCTCTCACACACACACACCATACAGGGTGTGCAGGGTTTGTTATGGAGAGGTGTGTGTGTGTGGACATGATGTATTCTCATGGGATATAACCAACAAACAGCACACTGACATTGTTACAAATCCTTGTGTGTGTGTTTGTCTGTGTGTGTGTGTGTATCTGTGTGTGTATCTGTGTATGCAGTGATGCATCTCTGAGATCCAGCTTACTTAGCAAACACAGTAGCTCTGTTTAGATCGAGACCACACACACACTTACACACACAACAATCCCACACACACACACAACAATCACACACACACACACACACACAACAATCACACACACACACAAACAATCACACATACAAAAAATCCCATACACACACCACACAAACCTGATCAAATGAACACATAAACAAAATAGCTCCCTCTCTCTCTCTCTCTCTCTGTCTCTCTCTCTCTGTCTATCTGTCTCTCTCTCTCTCTGTCTCTCTCTCTGTCTCTCTCTCCCTCTCTCTCCCTCTTCCCTGCTCTCTCTGGTTCCACAGGGATAGGAACACAAAGTGGTTCTCCACTAGAACATGCAGGGAACTGGGGAACATTAAAAATGAAAAAGCTAGCAGAGGAAATGACTTATCTCAGAAAGAGTGGAGTGCTTGAGATTCTCAGGTTTTAGAATTGAATGCAGTATTAGAAATTAGAATTTTGTTAACGGGTGCAGACTAAAGGTCTGGATCGCTGGTCGTATGTGCACACACATACACACCACACACACACACACACACATACACCACACACACACATACACACCACACACACACCACACACACACATACACACCACACACACACATACACACCACACACACACATACACGCCACATACATACACACCACACACACACATACACACCACACACACACATACACACCACACACACAACTCTATTATTATCTTCTTGGAGGTGAACAGTGTTAAGGACATCCTGTATATGTGTCTGTGGGGGTTTGTCAGTGAGTGTTTGTGTCAGTGAATGTGTGTGTGTGTGCATGAATTGTTAATGAGTGGTTATGATCTGAGCCAATCACGGTTAATGTCAAGTCCCTAAAGATTTGGTTACTCTTCTGGCTGTATCAAGTCTGTGTGTGTTTGTAAGTATATGTGCCTGTATATGTGTGTGTGCCTGTATGTGTGTGTGTGTGTGTGTGTGTGTGTGTGTGGTCCTATAGTCATCATAGAGAGTGTGTAGTTACCAGTTACCAGTTACCACAGGGACACAGCAAAGCTTTTAACAGCACTACCTCATTAGGACAAACACAAGAACTATCTTGTCACAGCCACAAACTTCTCTGTAGTTGCTGTACACACACCTCACACACACACACCTCACACACACCTCACACACACACACCACACCTCACACACACACACCTCACACACACCTCACACACACACACCTCACACACACCTCACACACACACCTCACACACACACACACCTCACACACACACACCTCACACACACACCTCACACACACACACACACACCTCACACACACCTCACACCTCACACACACACCTCACACACACACCTCACACTCCACCGTGTGTCACTGACAGCTCCTGCAGTTTCTGCGCCGTGTGTCAGAGCCGTCGGCTCACACGCCCAATCATCTGCCTTAGATCTTCGTATGACAGGAAGCAGGAAGTGCTGAGAAGGAAGAAATAATTGTGGAGTATTATCATAATTAGGAGTTTAGCTTGTCAGGATGCGACTGTGTGAATTAGTCACCAGTCAAAGTATGTGTGAGACTGTGTGTGTCTCTCTATACCACCACTCCCCCCCTCTCTCTCCCCTCCCTCTCCTCTCTCTCCCTCCCTCTCCTCTCTCCCCCCTCCCTCTCCTCTCTCTCCCCTCCCTCCCCCCCTCCCTCTCCTCTCTCTCCCCTCCCTCTCCCCTCCCTCTCTTCTCTCTCCCCTCCCTCTCCTCTCTCTCCCCTCCCTCTCCTCTCTCTCCCCTCCCCCCCCTCCCTCTCCTCTCTCTCCCCTCCCTCTCCTCTCTCCTCCCTCCCTCCCTCTCCTCTCTCCCCTCCCTCTCCTCTCTTCCCCCTCCCTCTCCTCTCTCTCCTCTCTTCCCCCTCCCTCTCCTCTCTTCCCCCTCCCTCTCCTCTCTCTCCCCTCCCTCTCCTCTCTCTCCCCTCCCTCTCCTCCCTCCTCCTCTCCTCTCTCTCCCCTCCCTCTCTCTCCCCCCTCCCTCTCCTCTCTCCCCCCTCCCTCTCCTCTCTCCCCCCTCCCTCTCCTCTCTCTCCCCCTCCCCTCCTTCTCCTCTCTTCTTCTCTCTCTCTCCCCCTCCCCTTCCTTCCTCTCTCCCTCTTCTCTCTCCCCCTCCCCTCCCTCCATAGCAGTGTGATTGAACGTCCTTAGGGGACTACTAGATAAGGGTTCTGATGTACAATACTTTTCATGTTTGAGTGTGTATGTTTTTGAGTGATAGTCAAAGTCACACACACACTTATACACGTACACACACTCTCACACACAAATACACACAAAGTACCATGCACAAAAACACACAAATATAGACAAACACACTATCTGTTTGCATATATTTGACAATATGTATTTTTCTAATAATTATTTAATAGTATAAACATATCTGAATAAGGCCTTAGTGGATGTTATTTGTGCTTTGTGTAAATTACAAGTAAGATTAACAGCTTTGTAGCATCATCTAAAGTAGTTATGATAATCTATCAATGATGATAATCAAACAGAATTGACTGAAATGCAATGTGGTTTTACACCCTCAAGTCAGTAGATGGCGCTACAGCCCTTCTGTGGATCCGCACGAGTGACAAAAAAGTTTCCTTCATCCTCGAGACAATCAGTGTTGCCATTTTAGCGACTTTGTTGCTAGATTTAGCGACTTTTCACTTTACCCAGCAACAAAAAAAATATTATTTAGCGTCTACCGACAAATCTAGCGACTTTCCGCAAATTCGGCCAACTCCATTTCGTTAGAATAATAACTGATTGTGGGCTACTTCCTTGTTGTCATAGCCGCCATTCTTGTTAAGTTAACTTTTTTATATATTTATTTATTCAGTTTGCGCGTATTTGTGACTTTTTGGCTTTATGTTTACGTTGGAATAGTCCGGTACATTTCCCCGTGCCTCCTCCAAGTATTCGTTAGCATTTTCAAGTAGCTGCGACCGCTAACGTGCGGTGCCCTTCATCTGGACAGACTAACAGACACGGCAAGCTAAAGAGCTGCTAGCCGCAGATAAAAAAACAAACAGGTGACAGCTTCTTCACAGGGTTGAATGAAATATCAGCACTCAGAAATTCATCCTCAGATTTGAGAAAACACATTGAGGTGAGTTAACGCTATTATTACTGCAGTTAGCCAAGTGATTTCATGTTTAAACATTAATGTGGTGTAGCCTACCTTAAGTGTTCCTAACGTGGTGTAGGCCTACCTTCTGTGTATCTTTAATGTGGTGTACCTTCAGTGTATCTACCATCTCTGTGCTGCTGATGGTGCCGCGAGTCTACAGGAGAATTCATGTTGAAGAATAAGTGACTGACACAGGTCAGTTCTTCATAGCAAAAACTAATTATTTATTAAGCAAAGCCAGGAAAATACATTTCAATCTGCTTCCCTTTTAAAAGACTGTAGTCAAGAGCTGTTAAATGATGCTGAATATTAGAAAGATACACAAAATAGCAAAGAAAGTTCCATGAAATCTGATTTCAGCTTCCAGGTGTCAAGTCACGGCATGTAGAGGCCTGCGCCCACGTAGAAACACTCATATGACAGGAAGTACTTTCTCAGTTGAAACATTCATTATGACAGGAAGTACTTTCTCAGTAAAAAACAACTCTAAGGACATTCTAACAATTCAGTGTTTCCTCTATGTTGATTTGCATGGCGGCCCGCCACGGCTAAATTTCTGCCGCCACGGTATCAGAAATAGGGCCGTACAAAAGGCCGTCTATCAGCAGTGATTGTTAGAGTGCATGTCGGAGAATAGCACGGACATGCGCTTCACACCGCAGTTGAGATTGCGTGTGTGCGTCCTTGAGAACTGTAAATCCTATAACTTATGTTGTCAGTTCATTTAAGCCTATTATTGTATAAGTCTATAGTTCATGCAAATTTAAATTAAGTTAACTGGTGATTTTCGTTGTTTGTATTCTTCCCCTGCTAGCTAAATTACACGTCTGTTGATTCGATAGCGATTGCTGCCCTTGCTCACGTTTGTTTTTTAGGTGCATTATTATGCTGAAGTAGTTTTAATTAATACAAATTCAGACAGACCTGTCCCCACTGCAACAAAAAAAAAGTAGAGGAAACACTGCAATCGTTTCCTAAACCTATTAATTACATGTCAACTGCTGTCTCTTTGACACCTGCAATAAAATGCAACTTAATTTGTTTTTTTAATTATGAAACAAATGCACAAACAAAAACTGCTTAAATTATCTAAAAGCTCATGATAAAAATAGGACTGTCTGCCCCAGATCCAGGATCAGACTAGCTTCTCCCAGTGCTGTCAGTCACCATTGGCTGGGACTCCTCAGATCAGCGTCTAGACAGCACTCTCCTCCTCCATCCTCTGGGCTGCTCTCTCCTCTCCTGGCCCAGCTTCAGCACTGGAATGCAGGGAGACCAGCTCCATGCTCTCCCTCTCTGCAGGCTTCCTGGGGGTCTGGAGAGACACAACAGAGTCAGGAAAAGGGGGAGGAAGGACAAATGTCCCTTGTGAACAAACTACAGTACCTTAAAGCACAGATAGAGGGCAGTGCTGGGCGTTAGCAGAATCAGCAACACCACCACCACTCTGATGATGAAAGCTGGCAGAGGATTGGCTGGAACAGAAACACAGCGAATCAGGAGATAGATAATCATCAGATCAACTACCAAGGTAAAGACACATCCTGTACCTTCCATCTCCAGTCTAAAGTGCAGCTACTTGTTTTTAGAGTGTGGAGATGAGCAGTAACCTAGGTGACTGCTACTGACACATCCTGGGGTTACCCCCAGATCACCACAAGACTCACATGACTGACAGTTAGATTCACTCAAGACCAACCACAACTATTATCCCAAAAAGTGTGAGCAACCTTTATGACAGACTAAAATGTTGCAGGTTGTGGTTCTGAAAATCTATTCTCACTTACCTGCAACAGTGAGAGAGAGGAGCTCACTCTCAGAGGTGAAGTTATGAGAGAAAACGTAGACTTCATAAACACAGCTGTAGTTTCCTTGGTGGGCGTGGTCTGCAGCAGGAAAGAGGAAGTTGGCAGAGTGATTGACAGCTGTGAGGGTGTGTCTCAGGGTTGTGTTGGAGCCAGTGAAGGTGAGGTGGAAGGAGCCTCCTGGGTACTGTGGCTGGATGGAGCAGGTGATGGTGAAGCTGTGGTCCCTGAACACCTGCAGCCCCTGCTGCTGGTCCTGGGAGACCCCCAGCATGGAGGAGGACAGGGAGATTCTGGGCTGCAAGAGGAGATCTGCAAACAAAGGGAAAGTGGAAAACAGAAAAGCAGGTGAAGTACTTCTCTTATTTAGCTGCGATGATAACATCGGCATGGCAACGATGTACAACAGCGTCACATAAATCAGGTGGCTGAGTGGTTAGGGAATCTGGCTAGTAATCTGAAGGTTGCCAGTTCGATTCCCGGCAGTGAAAAATGACGTGTCCTTGGGCAAGGCACTTCACCCTACTTGCCTCGGGGGAAATGTCCCTGTACTTACTGTAAGTCGCTCTGGATAAGAGCGTCTGCTAAATGACTACATGTAAATGTAAATAACACCTGCGGTGGTTCCTGATTACACCTGTATGGGGCTAGCCTGACGTTGTCATACTCATAATTCTAGTCAGAATATGAGTCTGAAACCGCTCCATTGGGCTGTGAGTATGGGGCGTGTTTCAACCGAACCCGGAAAAAAAATGCCTCTTCGCTAAATTGGATAGACCTACAACCAATCAGAGCAACGTAATATGTTGTTTGTTGAAAACCCAAGAGCTCTTTGGTGACGTGGTTGATTACGTTACTGTTGATCATCTGTCCATCATCGTATAAAGCCTGCCCTGACAATTTGATTGGTCTGAACAGCTCCTGTTCGGACATAGTTTTTCCCCAACCGAGCTACCCCAGACCCAACTTCCCGACCAAATTGTTTTGTGGGCGGGGCTAAGTTGGGCTGGCAGCCAGGCTAGTATGGGGCAGTAGTCTGTTGAAAACCTTAGAAACATTCTATAAAGGTATAGTTTCTTGGAATGTATTGACAGAAATAGTGACTTGGTTTGTCTACCAAGATCCCCAGGTGAATGTGACAACATTGTGTGTATTACCTGAGCAGATCACTTCTACCATAGAGGAAGTGTTGACTCCTCCCCTCAGGTGTCCACACTCCCTCAGAGCAGACTCAGTCCCAGCACAGTCAGATTCAAACTCCCATACAGGACGATTTTCATCACCAGCATATTCACTTGTTGAAACAGCAGATCCACAGTCCAGCTCTCTGCACACTACAGCTGCAGTCTCCATGTTCCAGGTAAACATACTGTACAGCTGTCTCCACTCTTCCTGGTGTTTGATCTCCACTCTACCAGCACAGCGACTACCTCCATCCACCAACCTCACATCAGAACCTGGAGACACAGGAGACAGTCAGGTCCTCTGACTCTCTGCATCCTAACAAAACACTGCTCTCATCTTTCCCATAATCTCTCTGTGAGTGAGAAACTGATATAGAGAGAAAGACTTGTTCTTCCAGTACCTGAGCAGGTGAGTCCAACAGCACTGCCAGGTGAGCAGGTGTTTCTAGCTGAGTCTGAGGTGTCACAGTCCAGGAGACGGGACTCCTTGCCTCCACACTGGAACTCTTTATCCCAGAGTGGACCTTTCCCTTCTCCATAGAGCGCCCCCTGGAGGGCTGAAGGAGCCCCACAGCCAAGCTGCCGACAGACCACCTCTGCATCCAGCCTGTCAAAGTCAGCTTCACACACTGAGACCCCACGACTGATCAGACCTCACCTCCACTCTGCCAGAGCACAGACCAGCTCCCTCCACAAGCCTCACAGACTCTGGAGGAAGAGAGAAGGTCAGTAAGGACATGGAGACAGAACACCGCCAATAAACGTACGTGCTTAATAAACAGTACTTGTTCCATTCATATTCTTTTTTATGCAAGATTTATCTCTTGACAAGACATCATCCTTGAATTTGTTAAAACAAGAAAACCCAACAACAATTATAGTTGTAGACTGTAATCTATGGTAATGTTCTGACAGCTATTGACTGGATTATTGTTTGTTCCTGAATACACCTGTACGGGGCAGTAGTCTGTTGAAAACCTCATAAACATTCTATAAAGGTCTAGTTTCTTGGAATGTACTGACAGCAAAAGTGACTTGGTTTGACTACCAAGATCCCCAGGTGAATATGACAACATTGTGTGTATTACCTGAGCAGATCACGTCTACCATAGAGGAAGTGTTGAATCCTTCGCTCACGTATCCACACTCCCCCAGAGCAGACTCAGTCCCAGCACAGTCAGATTCAAACCACCATGCAGGACGATCTTCATCACCAACATCAACTCTTGTTGAAACAGCAGATCCACAGTCCAGCTGTCTGCACACTATATCTGCATGCTTAATGCCCCAGGTAGACGTACAGTCCAGCTGTCTGCACACTACAGCTGCTTGCTTCATGTTCCATTTATACCCACTGTTCGGTCGTCTCCACTCTTCCTGGTGTTTGATCTCACTTCTACCAGCACAGCGACTACCTCCATCCACCAACCTCACCTCTGGCACTGGAGACACAGGAGACAGTCAGGTCCTCTGACTCTCTGCATCCTAACAAAACACTGCTCTCATCTTTCTTAATCTATCTGTGAGTGAGAAACTGATGTTGAGAGACAAACTTGTTTGTACAGTACCTGAAATGCAGGTGAGTCCAACAGCACTGCCAGGTGAGCAGGTGTTTCTAGCTGAGTCTGAGGTGTCACAGTCCAGGAGACGGGACTCCTTGCCTCCACACTGGAACTCTTTATCCCAGAGTGGACCTTTCCCTTCTCCATAGAGCGCCCCCTGGAGGGCTGAAGGAGCCCCACAGCCAAGCTGCCGACAGACCACCTCTGCATCCAGCCTGTCAAAGTCAGCTTCACACACTGAGACCCACGACTGATCAGACCTCACCTCCACTCTGCCAGAGCACCAACCAGCTCCCTCCACAAGCCTCACAGACTCTGGAGGAAGAGAGAAGGTCAGTAAGGACATGGAGACAGAAAACCGCCTATAAACATGTTTTATGTGCGTCAAGAATGATTAATACAGTTTAATATTCTTTAATGTGAGGTGAATCTATCAAGAAATGAATGTGCTTAAACTTCTTCAGAAAAGGAAACCTTTATACAGCGTTTAATAACAATCTGAAGAAGTGCTCTGTGGTAATGTACAAACAACTCATTTGAAAGGTTCAGATTAAGTAAGGTTTGACCATCAACATCACCAGGTGATTGTGACAACATTGTGTGTATTACCTGAGCAGATCACGTCTACCATAGAGGAAGTGTTGACTCCTCCCCTCACGTGTCCACACTTCCTCAGATCAGACTCAGTCCCAGCACAGTCAGATTCAAACTCCCATGCAGGACGATCTTCATCACCATCATATTCTCTTGTTGAAACAGCAGATCCACAGTCCAGCTCTCTGCACACTACAGCTGCTTGCTTTACATTCCAAATATAACTGTACAATAGTCTCCACTCTTCCTGGTGTTTGATTTCCACTCTACCAGCACAGCGACTACCTCCATCCACCAACCTCACATCAGAACCTGGAGAGACAGGAGACAGTCAGGTCCTCTGACTCTCTGTACAGTCCTGTCCAGAAACAACCTCTAACCTTTTCACACCAGAAACACAGTTGTGTTTCCCTAGACTGACACAACAAACACAACTTTATGTACTTTTATAACTCAACAACCAGTAGTGCCTAATTAGTTGTCATGGTAGAAGGCTCATGTTCTACAACCTGGAGGTTCATCAGTGACACGAGCCTGGAGACCTGAGGAGAGAAAAGAACTTCAACATGAATTTACCTTCATTTATTCATTCATTCATTAATCCAATCATCTCTCTCTGTCTCTCTGTATCTGTCTCTCTCTGTCTCTCTCTCTGTCTCTCTCTCTCTTTCTGTCTCTCTGTCTCTCTCTCTCTCTCTCTCTGTCTCTCTCTCTCTGTCTCTCTCTCTCTCTCTCTCTATGTCTCTCTCTCTCTGTCTCTCTCTCTCTATGTCTCTCTCTCTCTGTCTCTCTCTCTGTCTCTCTGTCTCTGTCTCTCTCTGTCTCTCTGTCTCTCTCTCTGTCTCTCTCTCTGTCTCTCTCTCTGTCTCTCTCTCTGTCTCTCTCTCTCTCTATGCTCTCTCTCTCTCTGTCTCTCTCTCTCTCTATGTCTCTCTCTCTCTGTCTCTCTCTCTGTCTCTCTTCTCTGTCTCTCTCTCTGTCTCTCTCTCGTCTCTCTCTCTCTCTCTCTCTCTCTCTGTCTCTCTCTCTCTGTCCTTTCTCGGCCCCTCTCTCTCGCTCTCTCTCTCTCTCTCTCTCTCTCTCTCTCTCTCTGTCTCTCTCTCTCTCTCTCTCTCTCTGTCCTTTCTCGGCCTCTCTCTCATCATAACCTTTTCAGTTAGCAGACACTTTTTTCCACAGCATGATGAAGTACAGGGGGTATTTGAACCTGCAACCTTTTTATCTGAAACCTTCTCCTTCCATCCTCCTCACCCTCCCTCCCTCACCCTCTTTCCTACCCCCCTCGTTCTTCCCTCCCCCCTCTCTGCTCTTACCCTCCCCCCTCCCTCCCCCAATACAATATATAACAGTCATATGCAGTAACACAAGTATTTACCAGTATAGGACAGTTTTTATACACTACTAATACAAACATGTAGACAGATACAACCGAGCCCTACCTGTGCTCCAGAACATGACCACCAGCATCAGGGCAGGAAGCATCTCTCTCTCAGACTGGGTCTCCACTGGGCTGTAGAAGACTTCTGACTGGGGAGTGGACTGAGGGCCGAGGACACAAACTATAGGGCAGTTTTTATACACTATCAGTTATGTCTCTTCGGTTTCCTGTGATGCATTTCCACACCTCGTTCAGCTTATCTGCTTTCATACTTAATATCTCTGGAACCATCTTCCAGCTCATGTTAGGGTGTCAGAGTCAGGGCAAGGGGAGTGGTGTTACACACACATTGCATACACACACACACATTCACACGCACACTCACACGCACACTCACACGTACACACAAACACACACAAATACCTCCCCTGGTATTGGGAACATGTTAGCTGTATACGCCCCCTCCCTTGGCCCCATTCAGCTACAGGGGGGGTGTCTGGGGCACGGGCGGTTATAGTAGGCGTGGGGGGACACAGTCTGAACACAGGACAGGATGAGCCTTGAAGGAGGCCCAGAGGCTGTTCCAGGCGACACACAGCTACCAGCTAACAGCTAACAGGCTAACAAGCTTCCAATACCAGGGGACACACAACTAACAGGCTAACAAGCTAACAAGTTCCCAACACCAGGGGACATACAGCTACCAGCTAACAGTCTAACAAGTTCCCAATACCAGGGGCCATACAGCTAACAGGCTAACAAGTTACCAATACCAGGGGACATACAGCTACCAGCTAACAGGCTAACAAGTTCCCTATACCAGGGGACATACAGCTAACAGGCTAACAAGTTCCCAACACCAGGGGACATACAGCTACCAGCTAACAGTCTAACAAGTTCCCAATACCAGGGGCCATACAGCTAACAGGCTAACAAGTTACCAATACCAGGGGACATACAGCTACCAGCTAACAGGCTAACAAGTTCCCAATACCAGGGGACATACAGCTACCAGCTAACAAGTTCCCAATACCAGGGGACACAGCTACCAGCTAACAGGTTCCCAATACCAGGGGTGGGCAGAACAGGCTACTGCTGCATAAAGTACACACTTTATGAACACATCTTTACATTTCAATATTAATTGAATAATTGTGTCCTTTTATTCATTCAGCCAGCTATAGCTCGGGCTGCCGCGTTCTGAATCCTCTGGAGAGGGCGGGTTGCGCATTCACCCTCTACAACATCCGGAAGATCAGGAGATACCTGTCTGAGCATTCCACCCAGCTGCTAGTCCAAGCACTTGTCCTCTCCAAGTTGGACTACTGCAACTTGCCTGGGTAAATAAAGGTTAAATAAAAAATATTGCCTGAGTAAATAAAGGTTAAATAAAAAATAGTGCTGTCAAACGATTAAAGTATTTAATCGCGATTAATCACATTGTCATAGTTAACTCGCGATTAATCGCAATTAATCACACATTTTTATCTATTCTAAATGTGCCTTGATTTCTTTTTGTCCAATTATTTGTTCTAATTTTAATGCTCTTATCTACATGGAAAAGTGGATCGGACACGCTTGGGTTAGGTGCTACCCCTGCCCTCTCCTCCTGCCCCCTCCCTGCCCCTGCCCCTGCCCCTGCCCTCTCCTCCTGCCCCCTACCTAGCTGGGCATGAACTGAACCCTCCTCTCGCTAGCTTGGTGCAAATGTGAAAAAAAAAATGGAAAACAACATTGCAATCGCCTGGCTTTGACGAGGGGGCGGAGAATTCGCATCAGCTGTGTGCTTGCCATGTGGTATTTCAGACTGGACGTGCTGCGATGATAGCTCAGTTCACAACGACAAAACACACAGATCACTTTGGTCTTGTCAATGGAACCATTTGGCAACTTTTTAAAAGTAAACTTTCCATTCAGAATCTTATTGGCATCCATTTTGTCGTCTCGCGCTCGCCATCCACTCAAAACGTAACGTTAGCTTACTACTCTTTAGCCGGCTCGCAAGCCCAAACAAGTGTGTGCGGTGTGCCTGTTGTTTTGTTTCCGGTCTAGCTAGATCCGGTGTGGTGTTGTAGTTTTTCTGACGTCAGTAGTTGTTGCAACAGCATGTGAAAAAGACTACAACGTTTGCTAGGCCAAAAAGAACGTTAATCGCGCGATAAAAAAATTTACGCCGTTAAAATGGGTTTGCGTCAACGCCGTAAATAACGCGTTAAACTGACAGCACTAATAAAACATAAAAATAAATAAAAAACTCGATGCTCGCCGGTCTCCCAGCATGCACAACGCGCCCTCTCCAGATGATTCAGAACGCGGCAGCCTGCCTGGTCTTCAACCTACCCAGACGCTCCCATGTCCTCATGTCCCTTCACTGGCTTCCCATCACGGCCCGATCAGATTCAAGACCCTGGTACTGACCTTCCGAGCGGTGAACAGGACTGCACCCGACTACATCAAGTCTCTCCTCAAGCCTTACACCCCCACCCGCCACCTACGGTCTTCTTCTGACAACCGTCTGGTGCTCCCACCGCTCAAGAGCGCCCGGTCCCAACACAAGCTCTTCTCCTGTCTGGCCCCCCAATAGTGGAATCATCTCCCCACCTCCATCAGAAACACTGACTGTCTCCCCACCTTCAAGAAAAGGCATAAGGATCCTCCAGGATCACAATGACTCTTATTGAGAGACTCGTTGCTCTTGTTGGTTAGTTGTAACGGATTTAAATTCTTGTACTCGCTGTAAAATATTTTACTGTTGATTGCTTTTCTACAGGTACACTCTTGCACTTTTTGAGGTTCATGTTGTTTAACTGTAACTTGTTTAACTGCATGCTCTTATGGTTCTTCCCTTTGGCACTTATTTGGTTTTTCACAATGTTTGCTTCGTATTTTGGCTGCCTGCAATGTTTGTGGCTATCTCGTTGTCATGATCAGTGACCTATGCTCTTTTGTAAAGCTCTCTCTTGGAAGTCGCTTTTTTTGATAAAAGCGTCTGCTAAATGAATAAATGTAAATGTAAAGGGAGCGGTCTTACACAAACATACACTGTGTGGGGGGGGAAGTGGCGTTTTCAAAAGGTATAGATGAAGTAGAGGGTTTTTAGTGTGAGAATGCCTCAGTAAGGAGTGAAAGGTCAAAGTGTCCAGGGAGGCTGTAAGTAAGACACACTTCATGGTTTATGAGAGAGAGGAGAGAGAGGGGGGGAGAGCAAGAGGGGGAGAGAAAGAGATTGGATTCAAACCCAGGCCGCTGCATTAAGCCACTATTACATTGATTAAGTGAGAAAACAATGAAAATGTATAATGAGAAAAAGAAGTATGATGCAATAGTTTATGGAGTGTGTGTCTGTATGCTGAGACATACGCTCTCCTTTTTTGGTGAGAATATTTTGTTACTTTGTTATCATCTTGAGAAAATAAGCCACGATAGTCTGACCCCCTGACATGAGTGGGAAGATGGTTTCAGAAATAAGGGGAGCTAGCGACCGCACTTATCAGACGCACCAACGCCGGTCAAGTAGCTGGAAGACTTGTGCGTCACGCGAGATCAGAGATAAGTAGATGACAGCACTGCAGCAACTGTTTCGTAATACAATATAAACAGTTTGTTTGTAACGACGGGCGTGTGAAAATGATGATCTTGATCTAACCACATGCTGACAGAGGTGCAGCAAAGATATGAGATAATTAAGTACAAATACTTTGTTACTGTATTTAAGTAGATTTTTCTGGTATCAGTACTTAACTATTTATTGTCTGACAACTTTTTACTTTACTTTTTTTACACAAATACTTTACAGTTTGTACTTATTACATTTTAAAGCCAGGCTTACATATTACTGATCTAAAAAAAAAAAAACTTTGAAAAAAAAACTTTCGAAACAAATAAGAGAGAGACTTGTTGCTCTTGTTGGTTAGTTGTAATGGTTTCAAATTCTTGTACTCGCTGTGAAATATTTTACTGTTGATTGTTTTTTCTACAGGTACACTCTTGCACTCTTGTGGGTTTCATGTTGTTCAATTGTAACTTGTTTAACTGCATGCTCTTATGGTTCTTCCCTTTGGCACTTATTTGGTTTTTCACAATGTATACTTCATGTTTTGGCTGCTCGCAATGTTTGGGGCTATCTCGCTGTTATGATCAGTGACCTATGCTCTTTTGTAAAGCTCTCTCTTGGAAGTCACTTTGGATAAAAGCGTCTGCTAAATGCATAAATGTAAATGTATTGATGAGTCACTGACTAGTTTCATTCATACAGTGAGTCAGATGAGTTAACAAGCCAAATGTCTTTTTGAGTTTTTATTGGAAACATTTATAATAGAAAATATTTTATTAAAATAATAATTTCATACTAGTCAAATGAAAAATATTGCTATCTAGTCATCTGCAGATTAAGGAGCTGGTTAGAGAGTCAGCACCCTCTGGTGGCTGCTTGAGGTAGTGCAACCAGCTCAACTTCTCATTGGTTGAATCCAGTCATTTTCCTGTGTCCTGATTGGTGGGTTCAAGGCTGAGGTGAATCCTCATTGGCTTGAGAAGGAATGTCGATAGAAGACGTTGGTGTTGGCGGCATAGTCGAGGGTTACCGTGGCGCCCGCGTTCTGTGCCCCCAGACTGGCTCCGCCCAGCGCAGACGACTGTGACAGGGTCAGGAGGCTGTAGCCGTGGAAACGACCCTTGAACTTGGGAGTGGCGGCTGCCGCAGCCAGAACCTCTGTGAAGCCTAACAGGAAGAAGTCTAGAGTTAGAGACACACACACACACACACTCTCTCTCACACACACACACACTGCACACACACCTGGCTTGAGGAGCTCCCAGCTGTTCCAGACTGATCCGACACAGAGGATGGGAAGACCCTGATCCCCTCTGAACACAACCTGAGAGAGATGAAGGGGGGGGGGGGGGGGGGGTGAGGGAGGGAGAGATGAGGGAGGGGGGGTGAGGGAGGGAGAGATGAGGGAGGGGGGGTGAGAGATGAGGGGGGGGGGTGAGGGAGGGAGAGATGAGGGAGGGGGGGTGAGAGATGAGGGGGGGGGGGTGAGGGAGGGAGAGAGAGATGAGGGAGGGGGGGGTGAGGGAGGGAGGGGGGAGAGAGACAGGGAGGAGAGGGGGGGAGAGGGGGGGAGAGGGAGAGACAGGAGAGGGAGACAGAGAAAGGGAGAGGGTGTAGGTATGAATGTCTGCATGTGTGTGTGTGTGTACTGTGTGTGTGTGTACTGTGTATCTGTGTGTGTACTGTGTATCTGTGTGTACTGTGTATCTATGTGTGTGTATGAATGTCTGCATGTGCGTGTGTGTACTGTGTATCTGTGTGTGTGTGCGTGTGTGTACTGTGTATCTGTGTGTGTACTGTGTATCTGTGTGTGTATGAATATCTGTGTGTGTATGAATATCTGTGTGTGTATGAATGTCTGTGTGTGTGTGTACTGTGTATCTGTGTGTGTACTGTGTATCTGTGTGTGTGTGTACTGTGTATCTGTGTGTGTGTGTGTGTGTATCTGTGTGTGTGTGTGTGTGTGTGTGTATCTGTGTGTGTGTGTGTGTATCTGTGTGTGTGTGTATCTGTGTGTGTGTGTGTGTATCTGTGTGTGTGTGTATCTGTGTAGTGTGTATCTGTGTGTGTGTGTGTGTGTGTGTATCTGTGTGTGTGTGTGTGTGTATCTGTGTGTGTGTGTACTGTGTATCTGTGTGTGTGTGTGTGTGTATCTGTGTGTGTGTGTAGTGTGTGTGTGTGTGTGGTGTGTATCTGTGTGTGTAGTGTGTCTGTGTGTCTCACCTCCTGTACTCCAGGAAGGACAGCTATGACATGCTGGGCCAGAACTCGACCTGCCTCTCTAAACACGTACTGACACATATCATCTCCTGCCTCAGCCTCTGGAACACACACACACACACACAGTCAGCTCAGGACTTCTGATGTAGAGGAATGTGGCAAAAGACAAAACAGACAGAAGACAAAAAGGAAGTGATGTCACTCACTTTCAGCTAACTTCTTGCACAGTCCGGCAAAGTGAGATTTCTGGAAGTGTCTATAGAGGTGAGGAAGCATGCCCATGAGGTCTGACACCTGGAGGAGGAAGGGGGAGGGAGAGGGGGAGGGGTGGAGAGGAGGAGGAGAGAGACAGGAGGGGGGAGGGAGAGGGGTGGAGAGGAGAGGAGGAGGAGGGAGACAGGAGGGGGGAGGGAGAGGGGTGGAGAGGTGGAGGAGGGACACAGGAGGGGGGAGGGAGAGGGGTGGAGAGGAGAGGAGGAGGAGGGAGACAGGAGGGGGCAGGGAGAGGGGTGGAGAGGTGGAGGAGGGACACAGGAGGGGGGAGGGAGAGGGGTGGAGAGGAGGAGGAGGGAGACAGGAGGGGGGAGGGAGAAGGGTGGAGAGGTGGAGGAGGGACACAGGAGGGGGGAGGGAGGGAGAGGGGTGGAGAGGAGGAGGAGGGAGACAGGAGGGGGGAGGAAGAGGGGTGGAGAGGGGTGGAGAGGAGAGGAGGGAGACAGGAGGGGGAGGAGAGGAGGGAGACGGGAGGGAGAGATGACTACAAGATGTCTAGACTGCTCAGCCTGCATAACCACAGAAGAAGCATTCAGGTGGTTGTACTTCCTGTTGCCCTCTGACCTGGAAGTACTCCTCCATGGCCTCCCGCACATGAGTGACATCATGAGGGGGCGTGGCCAGGTTGTCTTTGGCATCGAAGACTGCCTTCACCGCCCGGTGGGAGATCCAGAAAGCTGAGAGGGAGGGCCAGAGTGAGGGAGGGGAGAGAGAGGGAGGGGGAGAAAGGGAGGGGGGGAGAGAGGGACAGTTAAAGACAGCAGGTACAGGTGAGTCAGCAGGTGTTTACCTGAACCCTCGTCCCCATCATGTGACCCCAGCCTCCACTGCAGGTGTTGACCTGAACCCTCGTCCCCCATCATGTGACCCCAGCCTCCACTGCAGGTGTTGACCTGAACCCTCGTCCCCCATCATGTGACCCCAGCCTCCACTGCAGGTGTTGACCTGAACCCTCGTCCCCCATCATGTGACCCCAGCCTCCACTGCAGGTGTTTACCTGAACCCTCGTCCCCCATCATGTGACCCCAGCCTCCACTGCAGGTGTTGACCTGAACCCTCGTCCCCATCATGTGACCCCAGCCTCCACTGCAGGTGTTGACCTGAACCCTCGTCCCCATCATGTGACCCCAGCCTCCACTGCAGGTGTTGACCTGAACCCTCGTCCCCCATCATGTGACCCCAGCCTCCACTGCAGGTGTTTACCTGAACCCTCGTCCCCATCATGTGACCCAGCCCACGAGTGTTTACCTGAACCCTCGTCCCCATCATGTGACCCCAGCCTCCACTGCAGGTGTTTACCTGAACCCTCGTCCCCATCATGTGACCCCAGCCTCCACTGCAGGTGTTGACCTGAACCCTCGTCCCCATCATGTGACCCCAGCCTCCACTGCAGGTGTTTACCTGAACCCTCGTCCCCATCATGTGACCCCAGCCTCCACTGCAGGTGTTTACCTGAACCCTCGTCCCCCATCATGTGACCCCAGCCTCCACTGCAGGTGTTTACCTGAACCCTCGTCCCCCATCATGTGACCCCAGCCTCCACTGCAGGTGTTGACCTGAACCCTCGTCCCCCATCATGTGACCCCAGCCTCCACTGCAGGTGTTGACCTGAAACCCTCGTCTCCCATCATGTGACCCCAGCCTCCACTGCAGGTGTTTACCTGAACCCTCGTCTCCCATCATGTGACCCCAGCCTCCGCAGCCCAGCTGGGCTCCGTCGGCCAGGACCAGCTTGCAGTTGGAGCCCGTCCCTGAGATGAGCACCACGCCTCCTAGTGGGGGACAGAGAGAGGGAGCAAACAACATCAACAACAACAGCAGCATCAACCACAACGACGACTGTAAAGTTCAACGGATTCTAACCGCTGTCGCTGGCGGTCGCCATGGCACCAACGGCGTCAGTGGTGATGTAATATGAGGAGCTGAGTTTGGGGAACCGCGCCGTCATCTGACCAATCAGCTTCTCGATGGCGTCCTTCTGCTCTCCTCCGCTTAGCGACATCCCCTGAAGACACACACACCAAGAACATGTGACTTATCTTGCATCACGGTGAATAATACTCAAAATATATATTTTTGGTGACTTTGAGGTTTGACTGACAGAACAACTGACCAATGAATGCAGTGGAGTGTCCGGATCAAGCCCCGCCTCTTTCTTTGCCCTCTGAACCATGTCATCTATGGCCTCAATACTCCTGTCCACACCTACCAGCTGAAACAGGACACACACACACACAATAACCCTGTCATGAGGAGAACCTGACTCACCTGTAGAACCTGTACCCTTTAGTACAGGGGTGGAGAACCCTGGTCCTCTAGAGGCCGCTGTCCTGCATGTTCTAGATGTTTCCCTGCTCCAGCACACCTGATTCAAATGAATGGTCGTTACCCGGCTTCCACAGAGCTTGATAACAACCCATTCATTTGAATCAGGTGTGCTGGAGCAGGGAAACATCTAGAACATGCAGGACAGCGGCTCTAGAGGACCAGGGTTCTCCACCCCTGCTTTAGAACACAGCGATGTTCCTTCTCTGAGGAGATCTGGGGAAGCATCTTTTGCTCCGAACACTGGGGATACAGGCAGCTGAATCTGACCTGGGTCAGGGTTTAGCTGACCTGGGTCAGGGTTTAGCTGACCTGGGCTCACGTACCCAGTGGTTGGTGGAGGGACCCTCTGTAGCTGCCAGGAGCTTCCCATCTGCGGACACCAGCACGGCCTTGGAGTGGGTCCCCCCCCTGGAGAGGGGCCACACACACACACAAACACAGAGAGAGTGTGTGTAAGAGAGAAACAATTTATACAGTCAATGTGTATGTGTGTGTGAAAGACAGAGAGAGAGAATGTGTGTGAGAGAGAGAAGGGGAGGTAGGAAGAGAGAGTATCGTTCTCCAGTCTGTTGTCGGTACGAGTTTTATCATCATCATTCACTAGTACACAGAACTAAAGGCTGTATACCGGCTCATAAGTATGTTAGCAGTAGGCTGATACTAGTGAAAACAGTATCCTATTGACGAAAATAACTTCACACACACTTTATACTAATCAGTTAAACTATTACATTTCGAAGCCGGACTCACCCTTCAACACCACCGAACACAGCAGCCATGGCTAATTTCACTTCCTGTTTTGATCATATGACACGTCACTTCAGGTATAGAGCACGTGTTTTGTAAACCAGGACAGTCCGACTGGGCGGTGTGTCCCCAGTTGAGGTTTTCGAGCAACAGAAGACGAAAACTGCACCTGCCATTCAGGTTTTATTGTGATTCAAAACGATGTCTATCGCTACCCACCCTTCACTAGGCAGACTTTGGAATTTTGATTGTCACCTGAGCATAATTTAAAATGTATACTTTTACAAGGAGGTTATATCCTTATCATAAGGTTGCTATAAAACCGTTTTTATAGAAACCGTATCATGTGATAATCACGCCCTGTTCAATTCCGTCTCACGGACCCACCCTATGTAAACAGTCAGTGTTGTACCGTCTCAAGTTAACAAACAGGCGGCGACATTGTACAACCAGTAAAATATCTTGTTGGGTTTTGCAGACGCGTATAGGGCTCGAATTTAACCTCGTTTAACTGGGATTTAATAGTTTGCCTTATGAAAAACGAAATTGAGAGTCATTTCGAGATCTGGGTGCCAAATCGAATTCAGGGAAATTGGAATCGATTAACCGTACCCAGGTCAATGCAATGAACTGATGAACTCCCCGTGACACGAAACAGTACTGAGCTCGCTGTCTCCCTCGGACAGTTTGCCACAATTTTTAGGGGGTGATAATGTCACAAATCACCCACTCTTTTTACATTATCATAATGATTTAGATTGCAGTTTTGAATCACAAACTAATACGTGGCACAGTGCAGCCTTCATCAACAAGTTAATGTGTCATTGTAATTGTGTGTTTGTCAGCGAGAGACCGAGTGTTTGTGTTTGTGTATGAGAGAGAGGGTTATTGTGTGACAGCATGAAAAAATGAGTGTGTGTGTTGTGTGTGTTTGTGTGTCAGTCAGACGGCTTTTCCGCTTCTGTCCCTATCGAAGACTGCGTGCAAACTGGGGAGGTGGGAGGAGGAGAGGAAGAGAGCAGCGCGCTCAGCATGCACGCCAGACTGCGCGAGGACAGGACGCGCTGGGCGAGGACGAGGGAGCAGCAACAAGCGACCGACAATCAACCGACATCTTCACAGGACGTTACATAACAATCTTCTCTAGACCACCTGTAAACTCTTTCAAAATGTTTATGGAATGTCCTAAAAAGTTGTAGCTGGTATTAATGTATGCGAATGCGATTACTAACAGCCGACAAGCGGAAGTGAGAGTAGAGCGAAGTTTGGCGGGGAGAGGAGAACGGTAAAGTAAAGTACTCGCTGTCAAGTTCCAGTTGAATCTCGCCGTGGAGGGGTGGCGAAGCTGGACGGATGGACGCTCACATTAAGGAAGGACAGCTGTATGTACAGCACCAGAAGTTTGGCAAGGTAGGAGCAGAAAACCAAACAAAAACAATCGTTGGTGTTAATTATATCAAATGGAAGCTGTTGTATTGATTTCAGGAGGAAAAAGAGAGAGAGAGAAATGACTGTCCTTGAAATTCCAGATGAAAACAGACGTTAACGGTTTAGAATACCGCTATCTGTTTTGCGTCACGGGGTAAAGCGCACACATTGACACAATTACAGCTCAGTCATTATTTAGGCACACACCAACAAACATCCTGCAACATTCAGCTAGTTTGTTAACCGGCTGTTACACACAGGCGAACCTTGTTTTGATGTCCCGGCCAGTCTTTAGACTGTGACCCCTATCAGTAGAGGAAGTTAGAAAGGGAATTGTAAAAAGGAAATCTTGTAACAGTGTGATTACAACGGATCTGTGTTATGATTTGACGGTTTATAGTCTCGCGACAGATCTGTTTCATGTAGACTCTGTTTACTGGAGTTACTGCTGTTTGCGTTTTATAGTTTTTCTAACTGTTCAAACTCTGTGGTGTGTGTGTGAATGTTCAAAGTATCAGTCTGTCTTGAATTGCAAGGCCATGAAAGCTCAAACAGCCAGGCTTCAGCAAGGGTTCAGGCCCAGGGTCGTGTGTGTGTCTAGTCTTTGTAAGAGCGTCTTTGTGACTACGTTCTTTACTTCCACCCTGTCACCCTGGTCACATGGTGTACGACATACACACCCACACTTAGGAGCCAATGACAAACCAAGTGTAATGGAGTGTTAACTGCACTTCTGCTGTCAAGGACACACAAACACACACACACTATCTCTAACACACACTATCTCTAACACACACACACACTATCTCTAACACACACTATCTCTAACACACACACACACTCTCACACACACACTCTCACACACACACTATCTCTAACACACACACACTCTCTCACACACACACACTATCTCTAACACACACACTCTCTAACACACACACACTATCTCTAACACACACACACACTCTCTCACACACACACACTCTCTCACACACACACACAAACTCTTAGTTGGCACTTCCACATGCAACATCGGAAAAAAGTTATATGACTGATGTGGCCTGCCGCAGGTTTCAGACGTAAAGTAAATCAAGTTCTTAGATCTGTCTGACATGTCAGAAGTACCTGTCTGTAATCTAAAATAGCACCCTACATGAGACTGTAATCTGGACTAGCAGCCTACATGAGACTGTAATCTGGACTAGCAGCCTACATGAGACTGTAATCTGAGCTAGCAGCCTACATGAGACTGTAATCTGGACTAGCAGCCTACATGAGACTGTAATCTGGACTAGCAGCCTACATGAGACTGTAATCTGAGCTAACAAGCTACATGAGACTGTAATCTGAGCTAACAGGCTACATGAGACTGTAATCTGAGCTAACAGGCTACATGAGACTGTAATCTGAGCTAACAGGCTACATGAGACTGTAATCTGAGCTAACAGGCTACATGAGGCTGTAATCTGAGCTAACAGGCTACATGAGGCTGTAATCTGGGCTAGCAGCCTACATTTACCTTACATTTAGTCATTTAGCAGACACTATTATCCAAAGCGACTTACAAGAGAGAGCTTTACAAAAAGTGCATAGGTCAATGATCATAAACGACATGAGACTGTAATCTGAGCTAGCAGGCTACACAATACTATAATCTGGGCTAGCAAACTACACAAGACTGTAATCTGGGCTAGCAAACTACACAGGACTGTAATCTGAGCCAGCAGGCGATTTTAGACTGGAGAGTGGAGGGGGGGGGGGCATGGTAGAGTGGGAGGGGGGGCATGGTAGAGTGGGAGGGGGGGCATGGTAGAGTGGGAGGGGGGGCATGGTAGAGTGGGAGGGGGGCATGGTAGAGTGGGAGTCAGGTGGCTGAGCGGTAATGTAAATGTAGCGTGACAGTATTATCTTCACACTAGACTACTGAGGGAGGCTGTTTACAGTGAAACACAAAGGCCGAGATATGTTCCTGACGGTGTTTTCGAGTGTGTATGAGTTTTGAGTGTGATGATGACTAGTCTAGGTTTGGAGCTGTGAGGGCGCTTGAAATAGTCTGTCTGTCTGTCTGTGGAGGAAGTTGCACTCCCTCCCTCCCTCCCACCCTTCTCTCTCTCTGTTTCACACATTAACATAATTTCCATTCAGAGGGTTGGTGTCATAATTGTTGTGAACCTTATAAGGAGCTGCGTGCTCCTGCAGGCTCTGCAGACCTGACGCCACAGCGTGGAGAGCAGACTGTTTCTGTCCACTTGTGACCATTAATGTGTGTGTGCTCAGAATACACACACACACCTGCAGCCAGCCATGAGAAGCAGAGAGGACTGTGGGTAATGATAATCCCACACATTTCCTGCCCCTCTGTGGCAGTTATATATAACTAGTCTCTCTGCACGTTTGTGTATTAGTGTGCGTGTTTGAGTGTGTGCGCGCGTGTGTATTAGTGTGTTTGTGTGTAAGGATTATAGATAAAGCCATCACACTCAACTACTGCTTTACCATCTCTGGTCCTCTCCCAATCTCTCACTCCCTCTACATCCCTCTCTCTCTACATCCCTCTCTCTCTACATCTCTGTCTCTCCCCCTCTCTCTCTGTCTCCCCCTCTCTCTCTACATCCCTCTCTCTACATCCCTCTCTCTGTCTCTCCCTACATCCCTCTCTCTGTCTCCCCCTCTCTCTCTGTCTCTCCCTCTCTCTCTCTACATCCCTCTCTCTGTCTCCCCCTCTCTCTCTACATCCCTCTCTCTCTCTACATCCCTCTCTCTGTCTCCCCCTCTCTCTCTACATCCCCCTCTCTCTCTCTGTCTCCCCCTCTCTCTCTCTCCCCCTCTCTCTGTCTCCCCCTCTCTCTCTACATCCCCCCCTCTCTCTCTGTCTCCCTCTCTCTCTCTACATCCCTCTCTCTGTCTCCCTCTCTCTCTACATCCCTCTCTCTACATCCCTCTCTCTGTCTCCCTCTCTCTCTACATCCCTCTCTCTGTCTCCCTCTCTCTCTACATCCCTCTCTCTACATCCCTCTCTCTGTCTCTCCCTACATCCCTCTCTCTGTCTCCCCCTCTCTCTCTGTCTCTCCCTCTCTCTGTCTCTCTCTACGTCCCTCTCTCTGTCTCTCTCCCTCTCTCTACATCCCTCTCTCTGTCTCCCTCTCTCTCTCTACATCCCTCTCTCTGTCTCTCTCTGTCTCCCCCTCTCTCTCTGTCTCCCCCTCTCTCTCTACATCCCCCTCTCTCTGTCTCTCCCTCTCTCTCTACATCCCTCTCTCGGTCTCTTCCATTATCTTCCTCTCTCTGTGTACCTCTATCTCCTCCCCTCTACATCCATCTCTCTGTGTACCTCCATCTCCTCCCCTCTACATCCATCTCTCTCTCACACACAGACACACTACCTATTTCACACACACAATACGACAGGTTCACTGTCTTGGCAGGTGTTGGTGTGATGTCACTTCCTGCAGGTTCACTGTCTTGGCAGGTGTTGGTGTGATGTCACTTCCTGTGTTGACCGTGAGGTCGTGCCCAGAACTTCCTCTTAGTGTTGCTTTGTCTCATCTGGTGGTCGTGAAACGTGTGTGCATGTCTATTGTTAGGAGTTTGACAAACCCCCTTCCTGAGAAAAGCTCATTCCAGTGTCCTGTGTGATTGTCCCCATATCCCAGGAGTATTGATGTGAAGCTCTCACACACACACGCAGGTGTTTCAGCACCACCAGATGTAGTACAATTCATTTATCTTTCCTTCTTTCGCTCATCATCTATTTCTTTTGCTCTTGATCCCTCCCTCCCTCCCTCTCTCCCCTCTCCTCCAATCAGAAATGGAAGAAGAGCTGGTTCGTCCTCTATCCGGCCAGTCAGAACGGCATCGCCCGCCTCGAGTTCTACGACTGCTCCACCTCCTCGGGCAGCCAGCCAATCAGCACCAAGAAGCTGGACAAGAAGATCATCCGCTTGTCGGAGTGCATCTCCATCCTGCCGTCGCTGGAGGCGGGGCCTAAAGAGGGCATGGCGACGTTCTGCGTGGAGACCAATGACAAGACTCACGTGTTTGCTGCCGACAAGAGCGTCTCCACGGAGTGGGTGGAGAAGATGTGTGATATCGCTTTCCAGGTAGGGGGAGGGTGGAGGAGAGGGGAGGGGTGGAGGAGAGGGTCGGGGAGGGGTGGAGAGGGGTGGAGAGGGGTGGGGAGGACAGGGGTGGAGGACAGGGGTGGAGAGGGTGGAGGAGGGGTGGGGTGGGGAAGGGGAGAAAGAGGAGGATGATGGGAGGAGGACGGGGTAGAGAAGGTGTGTGAGATCGCTTTTTGTAACAAGTCAAAGTGTCAAGTCATGCCTGCCGTCTTAGAGTGAGTCCTGACTGAAAGGAAATGGAAAATAAAATCCCTCCCTCTCTCTCTCAGGGAGGTAGTGGGGCAGGTAGCAGTGTATCAGACGACCAGCAGAACCTGCAGATGGCAGAGAACATGATCTACTACTCCAGAGAAGAAGGTACACACACACACACTAGTACGCACACACATGGTCACAAGCACACACACTCTCAAGCATGCACCATGCTCCATAAATACTATAATACCTCTAAATAGGTTATAGGTCGACACTTATTAACCGTATCCACACGTCTAAAGGTCACAGTGGAAACGTGTTGCTGTGCAGTATTCTAATACAGCCACATACTCACACCACAACCTCGCCTCTCTCTATCATCTTTCTCCTTTTCACTCTCTATCATCTCTCATATCTCCCTCCCCCTCCCCTCCTTCCTCCCTCCCCTCCCTCCCCCAGTGAGTGAGTTCTGGGTGAGTGTTCAGCGTACGGAGGCGTCGGAGCGCTGTGGCCTGCTGGGGACCTACTACCTGCGTGCTGACAAGGACAGCCTGGTGCTGAGGGAGTCCAGGAGCAGGATGAGCCTGCTGGTCTGGCCCTACAAGCTGCTGCGCCGATACGGACGAGACCGGGTACACACACGCACACAGAAGCACACGCACACACATGCACTTAGTGGTTCAGACAAACACATCTAATCAGCCACACAGTTTTAAACACACACTTGCAGTTGTGGTCACTTTGAGTAAACGTGTCACGTACATCATCCCATGCAGCAACCAGCCACACCCAGGCACCCTGTGAACACCCTATGAACACCCTGTGAACACCCTGTGATCACCCTATGAACACCCTGTAAACACCCTGTGAACACCCTGTGAACACCCTGTGAACACCCTGTGATCACCCTATGAACACCCTGTGAACACCATGTGATCACCCTGTGAACACCCTGTGAACACCCTGTGAACACCCTGTGATCACCCTATGAACACCCTGTGAACACCCTGTGAACACCCTGTGAACACCCTGTGATCACCCTATGAACACCCTGTAAACACCCTATGAACACCCTGCGAACTTCACAACCTCTGCACACCTCCTGGGAAAGATGAAGGTCTAGAACACACCATCACCCACACATCATCACAGACACACCACACACATATTAGGTTACAGGCTGACATAAATGCAGTCCATCTGTAGTCTTTCATGCATCACCATGACAATGACGATCACTTCCTGTTGCAGGGGGTCTGAAAATGGCCGCAAAGGGTGCCTGGTAATCTGTGTCTTTTGGGGAAGACTTCTGATCTGGAGGATATTCTGTCATGTGACCATGTTGTTGTTGTTGATTTTGAACTCTCTGTTGTTGTTGTTTCCTCCTGCGTCCCTGGAGATGCCGCTGATCGTGTTGTGGTTGTGTGTTGCTGTTCCCAGGTCATGTTTTCCTTCGAGGCGGGCCGCCGGTGCGAGTCCGGTCCCGGTAACTTCACGTTTGAGACCAAGCAGGGTAACGAGATCTTCTCCATCGTGGAGGCGGCCATCCGCTCCCAGAAGAGCCAGACGGAGGAGCGGCCCGCGACCTCCGACCCCGCGCAGCCGCGCACCGCGGTCGCCACGGGGACCGGCGGCAGTGGCGACGGTCGTGAGGCGGACGGGGACTCCGGGGGGAGCAAGCCTGGCTCAGCGGACGGCGTGTTTGGGGGGCGGGGCCACAATCACAAGGGGAGGGGCCTACCTGAGCCGCCACCCCCCACGGGAGGGAAAATGGGCGGGTCTCCGTTGCCCCGGGTGGCAGGGGAGGGGGCGGGGGTGTACTCTGAGCCGGTGGATTCCGTCCGTCTCCCCCCTCCCCTCCCCCCCTCCGACTGCCTCTACTCCGACCCCGTGGACAGCCTTGCGACCTCTGACCCCGCCGCCCCCGCCCCCACGCCTCGGCTACGGCCCCTCGGAGACGAGGCCGCGCCCGGGGGGCGTCTCCACGGCAACAGGGCGGCGGGAGGGTCGTCGCCGGGGGGGGAGCCCCTCTACTCCGACCTCTACGACCGCGTGGCCCTGGATCTCATGCAGCGGATGGGCGCGCTGGGCCTGGAGGGGGCGGAGCCCCCGGAGCACATCTACGACGAACCGGAAGGCCACGGTGTGGCGGCGGCCTGGAGGGGGCGGGGCCAGGGCGAGGAGGAGGGGACCTATAGCCTGGCAGTGGAGTCCCAGACCAGACCTCCAGCCGGCTCTCGCTGGCCCAAGCCCACTCTGGCACCCAAGCCCATCAAGATGCCTCTTCCTCGGAAGGAGCCCGCCCCACTGCCCCTGGGGAGGCACGGAGGGGGGGGAGGGCTGAACGTAAACAACAACAACAGTACGGGGGGAGGGAACAGGGCCGAGGGGGTGGGCGGGGGAGGACAGGGGAGGAAGGTGGAGCTGTATAGTCAAGTGTCCAGGCCCTGGTACCCCAACCCTGCCCTCAGGGCGTCTGACGTCATCTACGATAACCTGGGGGACCTCTGATGCACTTTCTGTCTGCCTAACACACACACACCCCTTCACACACACACACACATTCCCCTTCACACACACACACATTCAAACACACACACATCCCTTCACACACACATACACCCCCCCCCCCCCCCCCCCCAAACAACAGCATTTGTCCCTCCCATCAGCCACTTCAGCAGTCACATGACCTACTGGTCAAGACATTGATTGGACAGTCTCCTTTTGGATAATACTTCTTGAAATCAGCTATTGGACAGAACTTTTAATAGTGAACTTAATACATGATTTTGATTATATAGTGGGTTGCCATGGCAAACCAACACACAACCAGGCATATCTCAGGGTTCAATGGAAGACCCTCCCTTGTTGCATCTTGGGACTTGTAGTCCAATGGCTGGCCTCCAGACCACCCTGTGCTTCAGTGGCTAACCTAGAGGACATGGTTCATGTGTGTGTTTGTATCTGTGGGAGTCTTGCTTGTGAACTTGTGTGTGTGTGTGTGGAATGCCTCGGTCAGCCACAGTGGTAGGCAGCTGACCTCAGTATGGTTGGTCCAGCACGTGACCACACGCTCCTCCATACATGGCCTGGAGCTCTAGAACCTGACTGGAACTGGGGCTAGGACATGGGGTTGGGACTGGGACTGGAACTGGGGCTAGGACATGGGGTTGGGACTGGGACTGGAACTGGGGCTAGGACATGGGGTTGGGACTGGAACTGGAACTGGGGCTAGGACATGGGGTTGGGACTGGGACTGGAACTGGGGCTAGGACATGGGGTTGGGACTGGGACTGGAACTGGGGCTAGGACATGGGGTTGGGACTGGAACTGGAGCTAGGACATGGGGTTGGGACTGGGGCTAGGACATGGGGTTGGGACTGGGACAAGGACTGGAACTGGGGCTAGGACATGGGGTTGGGACTGGGACTGGAACTGGGGCTAGGACATGGGGTTGGGACTGGAACTGGAGCTAGGACATGGGGTTGGGACTGGGGCTAGGACATGGGGTTGGGACTGGGACAATGACTGGAAGTGGGGCTAGGACATGGGGTTGGGACTGGAACTGGGGATAGGACATGGGGTTGGGACTGGAACTGGGGCTAGGACATGGGGTTGGGACTGGGACAAGGACTGGAACTGGGGCTAGGACATGGGGTTGGGACTGGGACTGGAACTGGGGCTAGGACATGGGGTTGGGACTGGGACATGGGGTTGGGACTGGGGCGGGGACTAGGACTGGGGCTAGGACATGGGGTTGGGACTGGGATTAGGACATGGGGTTGGGACTGGGGCTAGGACATGGGGTTGGGACTGGGGCTAGGACATGGGACTGGGGCTAGGACATGGGGTTGGGACTGGGGCTAGGACATGGGGTTGGGACTGGGGCTAGGACATGGGGTTGGGACTGGGGCTAGGACATGGGACTGGGACTAGGACTGGGCCTATGTTAAAACTTAACTTAAACTGAAGTCCAACACCATCAACCCAACCATTTTGCACTTGTGTTGTTTTGAAAGCCGTGAAAACCTTTTAAATGTTCAGTTGGTCCTGAGCTGGAAAACAAACATAGCAGGACTAGATATGTCTCCTCTCATTAGTCTTCTTGTTTTCTTTCTGTTAATTACACTTCCTGTCTTCATGGTTGAAGTGGATTTTTTGCTGAGTCACCTTCCCTGCAGAGAGAATGAACCGAAGTACTGTAACTTAACATAAGACTAATCAACTGGCATGTGTGTGTGTGGTTTGTGTGCGTTTAGTTTTTGTGTGTGCGTTTAAGACAGCTGCGCTGTTTGTACATTTTATAAGAATTATGTTAATAAACATTCAGCTGGTAAAAAAAAAAGCAACCACTATCATCTACGAGTGATCTGTAATTTTTTCTAAATCATTTCGAACTCGTTAAACAGTTTTTGGTGGCAGTGGTCTGTTTCGTTGTTGTTTTCAGGTTGCCAACAGTGACCACTGATCGCCATGGCGTCGGCCGGGTCTGTTCCTTCTCCTCCTGTTGTTGGGTTGCCGTGGTGACCGTGCAGGGAAGGTGGCCTGGCCGTGAATCTTAACCAGCTCCTCTCAGACAAGTTGAGGTACACACACACACACACACACACACAGACAGATATATACACATACACACATGCACGCACACAGATATATACACGCACACACACAGACAGATATATACACACACATGCACGCACACAGATATATACACACACACATGCACACAGACAGATATATACACACACACACACACAGACAGATATATACACACACACATGCACGCACACAGATATATACACACACTCTTTCAACCTGTAGTTTAGTTAGACTGAGAAAAGGGAGGGGAAGAAACTAAAACTCTGTTTCTCTCATTCAACATGAGTCAGCAAACACACACACACACACACTAAACTAGGAGTCAACACACACACACACACTAAACTAGGAGTCAACACACACACACACACACACTAAACTAGGAGTCAACACACACACACACACACACTAAACTAGGAGTCAACACACACACACACACACATTAAACTAGGAGTCAACACACACACACACACTAAACTAGGAGTCAACACACACACACACACACACACTAAACTAGGAGTCAACACACACACACACACACACTAAACTAGGAGTCAACACACACACATTAAACTTTAACTTTTAACTTTACATTAAACAGCTGGACGAGGTCGGCTTTGAGAGACTGGTGGAATATCCCTCTCACACACACACACACCTCATATTAGCTGTGATATAGCTCAACACTTCCTCATTGAACTTCCCAAGACAAATATCAGTCGGCACATATTGTGTACGCACACATCCTCACACACATGTGCACACATGTAAATACAGTCTGCCTCAACTGTACTCCAGACATGTTCTCAGATACATGAAGTTCGCCTTGATTGTACTACACACACACACACACACACACTGTTGTCCTGTGACCTTTAAACTCTTGCCAGCTTCCTCAACAATCCCTCCTTTTAAGCTGGGGAGAGGCTGTGTGTCTGTGTGGAATACAGTCAGGGCAAACTTTATTTACCTGTGTGTGTGTGTGATCAGGTGACCATGTTGCTTTGATTGTGTCTTGTGTGAGTTGCCTTGATAACATTATTAGCTTTTTTCATCCATTATCTGGGTGTGTGAGCAATTGACTGCATTCCTTTGCCTGTGCGTTGTCCATAAGTGCATTCCTATGCCTGTGTGTTGTCCATAAGTGCATTCCTATGCCTGTGTGTTGTCCATAAGTGCATTCCTATGCCTGTGCGTGTGTGTACTTTACACACACACGCACCTTAATGTGATTGGAGTGTGTGTGTCAGCCAACCTGCTTGTGTGTGTTTGTGTGTGCAAGTGCATTAGTGTGTGTGTGCAAGTGCATTAGTGTGTGTGTGCAAGTGCATTAGTGTGTGTGTGCAAGTGCAGTGTGTTTGTGTGTGTATTTGTGACCAGCCAATCCACTTAAGCTTTATTCCAGTTCAGACAGATTCACTACTAGGTCTCTGCAGAGAGGTCAGTGTGTGTGTGTGTGTCTGTCTGCCACATGTTGGACATCATGCCAGTGGAGACACTGACACACACAGACACACAGACACAGTCTGAGGCGATGATAACAAGGCCCAGATCAAAACCATAAATAAGGAAACTGTCGCAAAACGAGGAGCTGTTCATCACCATGGTGATGACGTGAGTTTGGCTCACCTCCCGTTTCCAACTCCGGCTGCGCCTCTGCGAAGCCTCGTGACGGTCGTTTATCATCTCTGTTCTACTGTAGACAACTATCCGTTATTGGCTGTTACCGTCGGTAACGGTAGAATGAAGCTGTCAATATGCTGAAGCATATTAATAATCAGAGATGTAGGTTTTGATAATCAGAGATGTAGGTTTTGATAATCAGAGATGTAGGTTTTGATAATCAGAGGGGTAGGTTTTGATAATCAGAGGGGTAGGTTTTGATAATCAGAGGGGTAGGTTTTGATAATCAGAGATGTAGGTTTTGATAATCAGAGGGGTAGGTTTTGATATCCCTTTTTGAAGTTTAAACTAAGTGCCATAACTCCAGCCAACAAGCGCTTAGAACCTGAACCCCGACACTTGGAACGGTCCGGAAGAACTGTTTGACAGTTAGGAACAAACGTTAGATCATCGATGCAAAACTAGCCGATTTGTTTATTGCGCATGGAAATGGAACTACGATTTGCATGGCACAGCAGACAGACAGTAGATGTATGTACGTGTTTGTGTTGTACTCTGGTAGTAGCACACTAAGCTTAAGTCACAAGGGTGCATTTCTGCGGTCAGTGTCCACAAGAAGCAGCGAGTCACTGAAACTCACCTTGGTTTCCTTGTCGCTATATTTAGCGCTCGTCTCTACCATCAAACTAAATGTAGTCACTCTGACAGAAATGAGACCAGAACTGACATCGTGACGCGTGTGTGTGAGAAAGTTTCCTAACCTGTAAAACATACAACTATCCTATCAGGGCGCGGCACGTGCACGCGCTCAGTCGCTCCAGGTTTTTCCAGAGCACGTCTATCATTAGAAATAGTCGATCGATTTATCTAAAAAATTCCGGGATATTATACGATTATACTATCATAAGAAAATGTCTTGGGCTCAGGCCAGGTGTGTGACGAGTGTGTGACACACAGAAACACATGTATGTTCATGGAACCCAATCCTGCTGTGCTTCCTCTTTACACGCTCCACGGTTCCTGTTTCTTAACTACTGCTTGTCTCTACTGTGTCTCTACTGTGTGAGACAAGCAGTAGGACAGACAGGCAGTAGGACAGACAGGCAGTAGGAGAGACAGGCAGTGGGAGAGACAAGCAGTAGGACAGACAGGCAGTAGGACAGACAGGCAGTAGGAGAGACAGGCAGTGGGAGAGACAGGCAGTAGGAGAGACAAGCAGTAAGACAGACAAGCAGTAGGACAGACAGGCAGTGGGAGAGACAGGCAGTGGGAGAGACAGGCAGTAGGAGAGACAGGCAGTAGGAGAGACAGGCAGTAGGAGAGACAGGCTGTAGGAGAGACAGGCTGTAAGAGAGACAGGCTGTAGGACAGACAGGCAGTAGGATAGACAGGTAGTAGGAGAGACAGGCAGTAGGAGAGACAGGCAGACCTGACTTCTTCTGCATAGCCTATTAGACGGTCAAACAGGAAGTAGAAAACGAATGACCCAACTAACAGGAAGTCACTGTTCTGTTATTACCTTGAGGTCAGCCGGCCCCCTCGCCAGTCAGAACACACAGAGCAATCTGTGTTTACAATGCACCATGTACACACACATAAACACACACACGAACACACAGACACACACTCTAGAGTGTTCTGGGTTGAGTGAGGGGGCGGAATGGAGGGAACCTAATTACAACACTGGGTTGTGTAAAAGTGTGAGTGTGTGTGTGTGACGTGACTAGACAGACTGTATGACGTCTGTAGACCCTGACCCCTGACCCGCTCTCCCAGCACCCAGCCCCGCCCCCAGCCCCGGCACCCCAGAAAGGGTGCTTGTTGTAGGGGTGAGCCCTCCAGACCCCCTTCTCTGGAGGGCTCCTCCAGACCCACTCTTCTAAACTGCATTTTACCGTACAGCACTGAGTGTGTGTGAGTGACGCACACCTCTTACACACACCACACCCCCCACACACACACCTCTTACACACACCATACGCCCCCCACACACACACCTCTTACACACACCATACGCCCCACACACACACACCCCCCACACACTTACACAACTTTTTCTTCCCCTTTCTCTCTCCTCTCGTCCCGTATCTGTGTGTGACGGTGCAGTCTCAGCACAGGGAGGAAGACACAACGATCACAGAGAGAAGGTTTAATAAGGCTTCCATCCAGAATAAGAGAACATTCAGAACACAACTTGTTCAGAACAAGTCTGACAATGTTGCTGAAGTGTGTACGTGTGTGTGTGTGTATGTGTGTGTGTGTACGTGGGTATGTGTGTGTGTGTGTGTATGTGTGTGTGTGTGTGTGTGTGTCTTGCTTCCAAAACACATATTGTTGTAAAAAACTGAACTTGTCTTTCCTCAGCCCACTAATGACTTTCAAACGTAACAGTTATAGTGAGTGAGTGTGTGTGTGAGTGCGTGCGCACATGCGTAACATCAATACTAACATATGAACATACTAACACGCCTGTGTGTCTCTGTCCAGTCTGCTTAGCCTGTTCCCTGCGTGTAGCGTGTTCCTTGCTAGCGTGTTCCTGGCTAGCATGTAGCGTATTCCTGGCTAGTGTGTAGCGTATTCCTGGCTAGCGTGTAGCGTGTTCCAGGCTAGCATGTTCCTGGCTAGCGTGTTCCTCGCTAGCGTGTAGCGTGTTCCTGGCTACCGTGTAGCATGTTCCAGGCTAGCGTGTTCCTGGCTAGCGTGTAGCGTGTTCCTGGCTAGCGAGTTCCTGGCTAGCGTGTAGCGTGTTCCTGGCTAGCGTGTTCCTGGCTAGCGTGTAGCGTGTTCCTGGCTAGCGAGTTCCTGGCTAGCGTGTAGCGTGTTCCAGGCTAGCGTGTTGTTGGAGTGCTCACAGTATCATCAGCAGGTCGTCGTCGTGGGAACAGAGGGGCGGGGGTGTGATCATGGTGAGGGCGGGGCGGGGGGTCTTGGGGGGCGTGGCCGAAGGGAAGGGGGCGACGGTGGCCCTCACCCTGGAGGAGACGCCCCCCTGGGGGGCACGGCCAGACTGCTGGGGAGGGAGGGAGAGAGGGAGGGGAGAGAGTGGAGGGGAGAGAGTTGGAGGGGAGAGAGTGGAGGGGAGAGAGGGAGGGGAGGGGAGAGAGGGGAGGGGAGTGAGGGGAGAGAGGGGAGGGGAGAGAGTTGGAGAGGGGGAGAGAGATATACAGGAAGACAGCAGTAGAAGGGTATTTGCATGTTATTCAGTCTTATCTCTGGTGACTCACTATACCTGTCTCACTGACACACAAACTCACATGCACACTCAAACACATATACACTCAAACATATACAAACCCATAGGAATGCATACACAAACACACTGATGCATTAAACACTGTTTTATAACAAGAGTTTTATGGTACATACTACCACCTAGTGGACAGTTTAGGAAGCACATACATATCCTGAAGTGAAGAGTGAATGTGTTGATGTTTGTAAACTCTACCTGTCCAAGCTGTATGTGTGAGTGAGAGTGTGTACCTGTCGGGGCTGTTTGGTGTGTGAGTGAGAGTGTGTACCTGTCGGGGCTGTCTGGTGTGTGAGTGAGAGTGTGTACCTGTCGGGGCTGTCTGGTGTGTGAGTGAGAGTGTGTACCTGTCGGGCTGTCTGGTGTGTGAGTGAGAGTGTGTACCTGTCGGGGCTGTCTGGTGTGTGAGTGAGAGTGTGTACCTGTCGGGGCTGTTTGGTGTGTGAGTGAGAGTGTGTACCTGTCGGGGCTGTTTGGTGTGTGAGTGAGAGTGTGTACCTGTCGGGGCTGTCTGGTGTGTGAGTGAGAGTGTGTACCTGTCGGGGCTGTCTGGTGTGTGAGTGAGAGTGTGTACCTGTCGGGGCTGTCTGGTGTGTGAGTGAGAGTGTGTACCTGTCGGGGCTGTCTGGTGTGTGAGTGAGAGTGTGTACCTGTCGGGGCTGTCTGGTGTGTGAGGTAGCGAGGGTCTCTGTAGGTCGAGGCTGGTGCCTGAAATCATCACCATCATCACAAACACCATCATCACCATCATCATCATCATCATCATCATCATCATCATCATCATCATCATCATCATCACCATCATCATCATCATCATCATCATCATCATCACCTATAAGGGTAGGCAAAGCATACAGTCCTGGCCCAGAGGTGCAGTTGAACCCCCCCCCCCCACCCCCACCCCTCCACACCTGTAGGGGTGTGGGGGGCTCCTGCTGCTGGTCCTCAGGTGAAGGTACAGGTTGCTGGTCAGACTGAGCGGGTTGAAAGCAGCTTCCTCCTCCAGCTGCTTCAGACTGGCCTGCAACACACACCACTGTGTGTAGCCTGCAACACACACACGCTACGTAGCGCGTGTGTTGCCTACAACACACACCACTGCTACGTAGCGTGTGTGTGTGTGGGGGGTGTGTGTGTAGCAGGGTCAGTCCTACCTGTATGGTTGCCATGGCGTGAGTGGGCGGGGCCTGACTGCAGACAGGCATGTTGCATGGCAACAGCGTCTCCCTGCAGACCACGGGCCTGAGGAGGAGGGAAAGGGAGGGGGAGGCCTGCAGCACGTAGAAGGAGCACACTCTTCCTGCCCCTGCTCCTGCCCCTGCTCCTGAAGGAGGCTTCACTGAGTCCTGAGGAGGCTCTGAACGCATCAGAAGGAACCAGTCACGGGTCTGGGACACACACACACACATACACACACACACGCATAAGACCATCTGTATTTTCAAAGTTACAACATACTTAACCAATGCTTTATGGGGGTTATGGTTTATGAAAGGCAGGAATAAAAAAATTACTGACCCTCTCTCTCTCTCTCTCTCTCTATGCAACCCCCCCCAGACTGACTCCCCCCCTCCCCCCCAGACTGACCCTGAGGGTGTGGCAGAGCCCCTGGAACAGGTGCAGATTGTCCTCCATGTGGTCCCAGTCCAGCTGCCAGCAGCAGGTAGGCTTTAGGACCAGGGGGAGACCGTACAGCAGAGACTCACACACTCCCTCCGCACGCAGCACCCTGACACACACACACACACACCATACAAACATATACACACATATACAAAACGGTGAGGTCATGAAAGAATTACATCACCTGCCTGACTTCACTATGGAAATCACATGCAAACTACCAGAGCTCTATTACTGCTGTCTGAGACTAGTGTGATGGAGAGAGTGGGGGAGGGGGAGAGAGACAGAGAGAGAGGGAGGGAGAGACAGAGAGAGACAGAGAGAGGGAGACAGAGAGAGATAGACAGAGAAACACAGAGAGAGAGAGGGAGAGAGACAGAGAGGGAGAGAGAGGAGAGAGAGGAGATGGAGAGAGAGACACAGAGACAGAGAGAGGGAGAGAGACAAAGAGCGAGGGAGAGAGAGACAGAGAGGGACAGACAGAGAGAGAAGGAGAGAGGGAGAGAGGGAGAGAGGGGAGAGAGAGGAGAAGGAGAGAGATCATTCAGTTGGGACAAAGATTACTTTGATGTGAGTGTTCCACCCTGAACATTCCACATCCTCCACTGTTAGAATGGGCCCATTCATAACACACACACACACACACACACAGCCTTACTTGATGGCCCTGAGTCTCTGAGGCGCAGGGCTGTGATTGGCCGGGGACTTGGTGGGAGGCAGGAAGTCCTGAATGCTCTCGGTCTTGACCCCGAGGTCAAGGGTCAGAGGGAGGAGGGCGGGGCTTAGCAGGCGCTCCTGCATGTCACACTTCACACACACTGGAGGGGAGGGTGAGAGGTAAGGGGGGGAAAGAGAGCAGGGGAGGGAGGGAGAGGGTGAGTAGGTACGAGAGATGGAGGAGGGGGGTAGGAGAGGCAGGTAGAGAGACAGGTAGAGAGAGAGAGAGACAGGCCTCACCAGGTGTGGGTGTGTGGGCGTGTCCGGGCGTTGCCCCCGGTGACAGGCAGGGCGGCAGCAGCAGGTGCAGGTGTTCCCGCTCGCCGCCCTGCTCCTGGAGCCACGCCTTCAACACCGTCTCCACGGCAACCACGCTGTTGTCCACGGGCTGCAGGTCGATCTCAGTACTCAACACCAGGCTGTCTAGAAACACAACACATAGATATGACTAGAATATCTTGGAATGAGCTTAGAAACGTAAAAACATAGATACGGAATAAACAGATACACGTGTCTGACATCAGTTCTGGTTCTAGTTATCTAGATATGTAGAGCACAGATTGACAGGTTGGAGGACCAATGAGACTGGTCCACTCGTTAATGAATGTGTGCACTTCTGCTCGTCCACCACTAGGTGGGGGTAGAGTGCAACAGTTCCAGCGAGTGTCTTGACCATGTCTGCAGGAAGACAGCTACAGACCAAGAACATGAAACATTCCTCCCGTCTGGGGAGGTGAAAACACAGAGAAAGTCCAACAATGTCCGATTAATAGAAATATATCTTGGAATCATATAAGGAATTATCTTCAGACTTTCAAGTCACTATGTGATGCAAAGATAAAAACTTGTCATTGTAATAATTACCGTTTTAAAACCCGGGAAAATTAAACTACAAGTGCCAGATAAACGGCCAGTGACTAGCCGATGAGTGGCCTCCATGATTGTAGTTCTTTTGGCGCATTAAACTGTTGTGTGTGTGTGTGATGGTGACAAGTTTCACAATGGTTGAATAGTTTAATCCAACTCTTGATCAAAAGAGTTCCAATGCCAACCCAGTCACACACACACGCACACGCACACGCACAATGCACACACACACACACACACACACACACACACACACACAGCAACAGAGTGGCCAGTGATGGAAGGGTCTCAGAGGACAAGCCTGTAAGGAGTGTTCTAGAGTGTCCGGGTGATTCTAGAACACTCCCGTCCATTTTCTCTGGGCTTCAATAGTTAATGAGCCATCAGTCCACAACTAACGACCTGGGATGGAGGGATGGAGAGAGAGGAGGGTCGTCATGGGGATGGATGGAGGGATGGAGAGAGGAGAGGAGGGTCGTCATGGGGATGGAGGGATGAGAGGGATGAGAGGGATCCATCGATTACCCTCAAGATGACGGAAACACGGAAGGAGAGAAAGAAAGGGGTGAAGCCACATACAGAATGTAGAAGAAATAGAGAAGAGAGAGGGAGAGGGAAGGAGAGAGAGAGGGAGGAGGAGAAAGAGTGGGGGAGGGAGGAGGAGAGAGAGGGAGGAAGAGTGGGGGAGGGAGGAGGAGAGTAGAGAGAGAGGGAGGAAGAGGAAGAGTGGGGGAGGGAGGAGGAGAGTAGAGAGAGAGGGAGGAAGAGTGGGGGAGGGAGGAGGAGAGTAGAGAGAGAGGGAGGAAGAGAAAGAGAGAGTGGGGGAGGGACTGGAAATCGATGAGACCATAATGATCCTCCAGGGAGTTCCAGGAGAAATCAGAGTCAGCACTCTGAGAAAAAGGAGGGATGAAGACCGTAGGGGAGGGGGAGGGGGGGGAGGAGGGAGGGAGGGAGGGAGGGAGGGAGGGAGGGAGGGGAGGAGGGAGGGAGGGAGGGGGAGAGGGAGGGAGGGAGGGAGGGAGGGGAGGATGGATCAGATGGGACAGTAGAAGACGAGAAATCACCCGACAGGAGAGCTTGTTCTCCGATAATTAGCCCACAACCTGGTGGAGCTCACTACAGCACTATACGTGAGATCGATGACTGTGTGTGTGTGTGTCTTAGGTGTGTGTGTGTGTGACCAGGGCAAAAGTACTTCTACTCACTCAAGTAGAAGTACAGATACTCATGTTTCAAAAGACTCTGACATGTACTTAAGTAAAAAGGAAAGCCAGGAATCCTTTTTGACACAGTTTCGAACATCTCCCTCATATATGACCAAGGATGATCAAAAATGTCTCTAGTTTTTTTCACACAAACAGTGAAAGGAGAGGAGCCTAAAACAGAGTACAGTATAGTAGAGTAGAGTATAGTAGAGTACAGCAGAGTACAGCAGAGTACAGTAGAGTACAGTAGAGTACAGTAGAGTACAGCAGAGTACAGTAGAGTACAGTAGAGTACAGCAGAGTACAGTAGAGTACAGCAGAGTACAGCAGAGTACAGTAGAGTACAGTAGAGTACAGCAGAGTACAGTAGAGTACAGTAGAGTACAGTAGAGTACAGTAGAGTACAGTAGAGTACAGTAGAGTACAGTAGAGTATAGTAGAGTATGACCGAGTCCTTATCAGGTACTCATCAATAATGCAAACTGTTTTTGTTACTTTTTTTAAAATATATTTTTTTAACCTGTAGATTTTTTTTTCTTCTTCTTCACAATGTTTTTAAACCTATAGAAACCTATTTTGAAAATGTATTTTCCAACGTATAGAAACCCTTTTGCAAGTGTGTGTGTGCTGTATGCCATCAAGTGTGTCTGTCTGGGACAGGGCAGGGTGTGGTTTCCTCCACAGCATCAGTCTAAACCTGCTGAGCTTGATGGAAAACTGTCTGAAGGAGAGAGAGAGGGAGGGAGGGGAGGGAGGGATGGGGGGGGGGCTGAGGGTTAGTTAGGATAGTGGAGAGAAAAAAGAAAAGTTAGAGAGATTTAATTATTCAGATTGAAATGAAAATAATATTAAGAGTTTACATTTTTCTTAGATGCTCTCTCTCTCTTTCTCTCTCTCCCACTCTTCTCTTTTCCTCCACATGTCATCCGTCATTTGTGAAAGCTACTTATCTCTAGCAGGGAGAGAGGGGGGAGGGGAGAGAGAGGGGGAGGGGGGGGAGAGAGGGGGAGGGGGGGAGAGAGGGGAGAGGGGGGGAGGAGGAGGGGGGAGAGAGAGAGCGGGGGAGAAGAGCAGGAGCTCTTCAGCTTGAAGAGGAAGAGAAGGAGATAGAAGTAAAGAGATGGAGGGAGAGAGAAGAGAGAGGAATTAAGATGGAATGAAAGGAGATATTTATATGAGTGGAGTGTGTGTGTGTGTACAGGAAGTATTTTCCTATAATAGAAGCTCATGGAGCTTATAGAGGAAGAGATTATGTACAAACACTCTTTATGACTGACACCTCTCTCACAATGTAAAGACACTGGAAATGTAGAAGGCTCGTGTTTGTAAGGTGTGTGTGTGTGACGGGTAGTTGTGTGTGTGTGACGGGTAGTTGTGTGTGTGTGACGGGTAGTTGCGTGTGTGTGACGGGTAGTTGTGTGTGTGTGACGGGTAGTTGCGTGTGTGTGACGGGTAGTTGTGTGTGTGTGACGGGTAGTTGTGTGTGTGTGACGGGTAGTTGTGTGTGTGTGACGGGTAGTTGTGTGTGTGTGACGGGTAGGTGTGTGTGTGTGACGGGTAGTTGTGTGTGTGTGACGGGTAGTTGTGTGTGTGTGACGGGTAGTTGTGTGTGTGTGACGGGTAGTTGTGTGTGTGTGACGGGTAGTTGTGTGTGTGTGACGGGTAGTTGTGTGTGTGTGACGGGTAGTTGTGTGTGTGTGACGGGTAGTTGTGTGTGTGTGACGGGTAGTTGTGTGTGTGTGACGGGTAGTTGTGTGTGTGTGACGGGTAGTTGTGTGTGTGTGACGGGTAGGTGTGTGTGTGTGACGGGTAGTTGTGTGTGTGTGACGGGTAGTTGTGTGTGTGTGACGGGTAGTTGTGTGTGTGTGACGGGTAGTTGCGTGTGTGTGACGGGTAGTTGCGTGTGTGTGACGGGTAGT
>CM042875.1:50002-65002 GCA_023658055.1 Thaleichthys pacificus | reverse complement strand
GAGGGGTGAGAAAAGGGAGGAGGAAGAGCGGGAGGAGGCAGAGGGGGAGGTGGAGGAGGAAGAGGTGGAGGAGGAAGAGGGGGAGGAGGGGGAGGAGGAAGAGGGGGAGGGGTGGTGACTGAGCTGTCTGTCTACAACACCAGGATTCTAGGGTTCCATGTTCTATTGATTCTGTTCTATCCTAAGGAAATTCCAACCAGTCTGTTCTATTCAACTAAGATCCTATTACTATCTCTATTTTTGTTGTAATTATTACCAACAGTGAAGAACTGATACTGTCTGACCAGCTAATTAGGTCATGTAAGAGACACGCAATACTGGATAACATCACAGAGAGTCCATGAACACAGCAGCATGTAGTTAGCCATAATAGATGTATAATTAGCATGGCTATCAAAGAGCAGTGAAAGAGACCATTCAGTCATAAAGGGTGGTATGTTTGAAGGGGCCAGTGTGTGTGTGTGTGTGTGAAAGGGCCAGTGTGTGTGTGTGAAAGGGCCAGTGTGTGTGTGTACGTGTACAGTGAGCAACAGTCCCTCTAGGAAAAGCCATATGTTCAAACAGCCCGTGTCAATCCCAGCTATCCTGTAATCAAGACGAGGGGAACTCCTAATAAGGTCAAGATGATGAACACACCTTGTCTGGTCTTCATGAATACAACCCCTACCTGTTGCCCTTGACTCACTCCCTACCTGAGACAACAAACCACCCGAGTGATACACACTGACACACACCTCCAGTTTGAGCAAGGGGCATGGTTGCTTAGTCATGAGCTTGCGTCGTCGCGACACACAACTGATTAGTTTGACAAAGAGAACTTTCTGATCCGTCCAGCCTGCAGGCGATGACATCATAGAAGACGATATGAGATGATGAAGAAAAGGTTTCCCCTAAATGCCCTGTTCACTCTGTCCAGCTACCAAGACGCATCTAAGAAACACACTAACTTAACTCTGACAAGCTAGGGGAGAGGACAAGGGGAGATGGGACATGGGCCGTATCAGAATACAGAAAGAGAAGGAGTGGGAGAGAGAGACAGAGAGAGGGAATGGGAGAGAGAGACAGAGAGAGGGAATGGGATAGAGAGACAGAGAGGGAATGGGATAGAGAGAGAAAGAGAGAGAGTGGGAGAGAGAGAAAGAAAGAAATAGAGAGAGAGAGAGAGAGAGAGAGAGAGAGAGAGGGAGAGAGGGAGGGAGTGGGAGTGAAAAAGAGAGAAAGAAAGAATTTGCCATTTTGGAAGTCAGAATGTTCTAGTTCTTCTGGAATCGTCTCCATTCATGACGGAACGCTGCAAGGCCATGTTCCAGAACCCTCTTCCCTACAGCCTGCTGTTGAACATGGACTTCAGACTGACTGACAATGAACACTTTGTCTCTCTCTCTCTCTCTCCCCCCCCCCCCCGCTATTTTCTTCTTCGTGTGTCTTCCTCCCTCTCATCTTTCACTCTTCTGCCCCCCTCCCTTTTACCCCTTCTCTCTTTCATCTCTCTTTTACTAACTTATAATTCTGCCCCTCTGTGTGTTTCTACCCTGTCACTATCAGAGTAGTACTTTACTATCACAGAAAGTACTAAGCGTTAAATTAATTCTCCTCTGTCACTTTATTGCATACAGCCCTACTGCACTCTTTTACTTTTACTTTATAGTTTATATTGTACAGTATTGTCCGTATTTCGTTGTAAAAAAAATTACATTCTTACATTCTTTTTATTGTATATTTAAGGACAGCTACCTGCCCACCATAGTAAATTCCTAGTTTGTGTACACTTAACTTGCGGCTCTGCGCGGCAAAAGTGAGGTCACAGTGACCGACACGCCCCATTGCGGGGGCCCGTCTATGGGGCCCGTGCACCGGGTGTTCGTGCACACCAGGTGCACACACCCCACATTTTCAAACGACGATCGGAAACCATTAAAGAACTTCGAGGAAACCACGGAGCAGACGTCAGTTTTCAATGCACTGCCCTTAACATTTTGGTAGAAGGTGGGTTTGCCGGGAGGAGAAACCGACGGAGTAAGTTATACAAGCTCCAAACGGTTTCTGTCACGATTCTGCGTCAGCTCATGTCCGTGCAACCGAGCCGTCAGTGTTGTTGGCGGCTAGCTAGCTAGCTAGCTAATGACTCTTAACATTTCATTTGTTATTTCAGCTGGTTAATTTGGAAGAATTATTATAGATAGATGTAAGTTAAATTTTATATCATGTACCAGCCCTGTAGGTGGCTACACAGTTCAAATGATGTGAATATTAACAAGCTAGCCAGGACAGGTTCAGTCAACTCGCTAGCTAACGTTAGCTAACTAGTTCATACGTTAGTAGCTAGCTAGCTACTAGCCAGTAAGCGAGCTGCTAGATTGATAAATTTCTCGAAAATCTTCACCACTCACCTATTTACTTTATCTTCTACGTTCAATATTCAGGTTTTCATAAAATGTTCTGTACAGGATAAAATGGTGTTCCAAAATAAATAGCCTTAAAGATAGAAATCCAACTGTCACTCACACTGTCTGCATTGCTTGATTGAACTGAGGGACGTGTGGGGTGGGCGAGGGCGCCAGAGCAGCACGCGCAAGATGCACATCTGTTGATAATCCCTTTCAGCGCCAACTCAACTGTTCAACGTAGTTATCTCTCGTTTTGAACTACAGAGAAAAATATTATTTTCTTCCATTTCTTTTCAAAGTTTCTCTCTTCTCTCTCCCTCAATCTATTCTTCCCCTGAAATGAATAGAAAGTAAATCTGGGAGCATGTGAAGGAACCAATGAATGACATTATGTAAAAATCAGTATTTGATTTCAGGGGCGAACAATTCAATTGTACACCTCCCTGGCTCAGTCACAGTTCTGTCTGCCATGAACACACACAGACACACTCAAACTCACACGCACACACACACTCAATGTGAAGGGGATTGGAGATGCGTTAAATAAAAAGTGAGCTGTTCATTTCCTTCGTGAGTTAGTTGGGAGAGGCAGTAGTGAAGCTGCTCTTGGGTAAGAGGCTTACCCAACACTGGCTTATGAAATGGGATGACACACACACACGTAAAGAAACACACCCAGACACACACGTAAACAAACACACCCAGACGCCCCCCCCCCCCACACACACCTCTGTGTGCATGCTCAAACACACACACACACACACACTGATTCACGTGTCACTTTTGCAGAGCATCAGTGAACGGCAAGAAATGTGAAACATGCACATCTGTTCTTAGGAGATAAGAAGAGGTGTGTGTGAGGGAGAGAGAGAGAGCAACCTTCTGTCACAAATCCAGTCAGATTCTCCGAATTTGGTCCAGCGGAAGTCCCGATTTGTAAGGTGTGTGTGTGAGCTGTGTGTGTGTGTGAGCTGTGTGTGTGTGTGTGAGCTGTCACTTTGTGTGGATTAAGGTTAGTGAGACTGCACCCTGACAACCTTGATGTACGAGTCTCTAGTGCTAACTGTCTTACTCTCTCTCCTCTACCCCTTCCCCCTCTCCCCCTATCTCCCTCTCCCCCTATCTCTGTCTCCCCCTCTCTCCTCTCCCTTTCTCTCCCCCCTCCTCTCTTTCCCAGGGAGATATAAGCTGCATTTCATCTCAGACACTAAGTGCCTATGCATGAGATTATAGAGGGCCTTATTTTTAGCTGTGTGTGTATGTACATCCAGGGTGGAGCGGCCTGGCTGGGGTGGTTTGGGAAACGAGAGACAGACGAGCTTGTAGAAGGATTTACATTTACACGCACACACACACTTCAGATCTACGTCCACCTGCCCCATAACAAGGTGATCTGACAGGCCCAGGCAGGCCCTACAGCGAGCATCGACACAACCATCGCCACCACGGAAACCACGGCGACTGTTGTTTACAGCGATTACATTTCCATTCCAGAACATCCCTCTGTGTTGGTTTGAGTTCCATTCCAGAATGTTGCTAATCCAACTGAAAGCAGATCCCATCAAATCCTATTGTTCTGTAGACTTGTTGGTGTTGAGACAGTTGAGGGAATAGGCCAGTGTGAGAGATCATTCTAAGCTTTGTGGGAAACAAACATCTACAGGAATGCTTTAAAAAAAAAAAAAAAAAAAAAAAATCTCAGAATGGTTGTTGGGTCTTTGTGGTTTTTTATGTTTTAAGATGCGACAGTTTGCATGACCAGGGGAATATCTGTGTTCTGTTCTGTTTGCAGTCTTGGTAGAGTGCGGAACGTTCTAGCTCTCTGAAGACTCCGGAACATTTAGTTCCCTGCAGAAAATCCTAAATCCAATTGATGGGTCATAATGGGACACTAATTCTATTTCTATTGACTGGTGGGACTCCTTCCGGAACTCCTGCCATTGTTCCTGTCTTCATAAAGCACAGTATAATGAGTAAAAAAAAAATTTTGAAATGCAGATATCTATCTAATAATCTCCTCCTGCTCCACCCCCTCCAGCCTCCTTCTCTGGACGTTTTTAGGGACCACCCAAACAACCACCTTTCCCGAGGGCCTGTGTTTACACAGCACTTTGGGTACTGATGACATCATCAGTAGGTGCCGAGGAGACAGGAACACCTGGAGGTAACTGTCCTCCCAGAATTCCCTGGTTGGACGAGAGCACAGCCTGGGTTTGGATTTATGATTCCACTGGTGGTGCCGTTTGTGTGTGTGTGTGTGTGTGCATGGATATAGTTTGTGTGTGTATGGATACAGTGTATGTGTGTGTGTGACTCTGTACCCTGGAGTACAGTATGGGGTGAGGATCTGATGATCAGGTCACATGACTGTGAATCTGAAGTGTGTATTGTTCCCCTCTGAGAACAGCTGACGAGAGAAGAGGGGTGTGTGTGTGTGTGTGATCATGGTAGCGATGTCACTGCCTTCCATGTTCTCACTTCATATGGTAATGATCATGCTACTGACATGCATGCATATGTGTTAACATATTCATGAGAGTGTGGTGTGCATACATGCCTGTGTGTGTACATGTCTCCAGGTGTGTGTGTGTACATGTCTCCAGGTATGTGTGTGTCAGGGGGTGAAGCCATAGAATCAAAGCAGAGATCTGAGTGTTTGTGACCTGATTCTCATCTAGAGATTTGGTGTGTGTGAGAGGGGGAGAGAGACGAGAGAGAGAGCAGAGAGGGAGAGGACTACATGAGGATAAAGGATGTTTCCTGCCCATCAGAGTTCATGCAACATTCTAAAGTTGTACTCATGAATTGTTCATTTTCAAGGTTCCATTTTAGGCATTCTCTCTGCTCTCTCCTCTCTCTCTCTCCCCCTCTCTCTCTCCCCTCTCTCTCCCTCTCTCCTCTTTCTCTCCCTCTCTGCTCTCTCTCCCTCTCTGCTCTCTCTCTCGTCTCTCTGCTCTCTCTCTCGTCTCCCTCTCTGCTCTCGTCTCTCTGCTCTCTCTCTCGTCTCCCTCTCTGCTCTCGTCTCTCTGCTCTCTCTCTCGTCTCCCTCTCTGCTCTCGTCTCTCTGCTCTCTCTCTCGTCTCTCTCTCTTTTCCATTCTGCACCACCCACCTCTCTTTTCCTCGCGCTCTCTCTGCCACTCCATCTCTCTATCCCACCCTCCCCCTAAAACTCAATCTTGAGTGCTTTTCTGAATCAAGGGGCTTTCACAATGGAGCAGGAATGAGTTTTTTTTAACCTAATCCTACCTCGTTGTCATGGTAATAACCCTACTCAAATGGGGCTATTGAAAACGTCCCACATGAAAGATGAATTTGAGGGGGCCAGTGTGATTTTGTGTGCGTATTGTGTGTGTGTGTGTGTGTGTGTGTGTGTGTGCCTGCCTGAACGTGCGCCTAGTAATTTGAAGGCTGCAGATTTGGGCTGTAATCCCCCTCTTTACAGAAAGGAGTAGAAGAAGGAAAATGAGCGATGATGAAGAGAGTGAAAGGAAGGATGAAAGATGATGATGAAGAAGAGAAATGGTGAAGTGCTGCTGCAGCATTGGTTGGCTGAATGACTGGCTGGTTGACTGACTAGATAGTTGGTTGGAAGGCCGTCTGGCTGACAGGCTGGTTGGCTGACTGGTTGGTTGGTTGGCTGGTTGGCTGACTGGTTGGTTGGTTGGCTCACTGGTTGGTTGGCTGACTGGTTGGTTGGCTGACAGGCTGGTTGGTTGGTTGACAGGCTGGTTGGCTGACTGGTTGGTTGGTTGACTGGCTGGTTGGCTGACTGGTTGGTTGGTTGGTTGACTGGTTGGTTGGCTGACAGGCTGGTTGGTTGACAGGCTGGTTGGCTGACTGGTTGGTTGGTTGGCTGACTGGTTGGTTGGCTGACAGGCTGGTTGGTTGGTTGACAGGCTGGTTGGCTGACTGGTTGGTTGGCTGACTGGTTGGTTGGTTGACTGGCTGGTTGGCTGACTGGTTGGTTGGCTGACTGGTTGGTTGGCTGGCTGGCTAGATAGGCTCTCATCCCTCTATAAAACATTAGATGGATCGATCTCCCTCTTTGAAACGAAGCTGACATCAGGTCTCAGCATTAGTGATGAGCCCATTGGCTTTTAGATGGCTCTTGTTTGTTCATTACAACTCTCCCCTAGTGTTGAGAGTGCGTGTGTGTTTTCAGTGGACCACTGTATTAGGTGGGTAGGGGTTCAACAGGTCTGTTACCACGGAAACCACACTATCCATCAGAAGCCTGCTGATGTGATTGGTTGTGATGTGTTCCTTCCTGTTGTTAATGGACGCCTAAAAGGATGTTCTGATTCATGTGTTTTAACTGTCAGTATCTCTCCCTCCCTCTTTCTACTCTTCCTCTCTCGCCCCTCTCTCTTTATCTCTCTCTCTCGCTCCTCTCTCTCTTCCTCTCTCTCTCTTTATCTCTCCTCCTCTGTCTCTGTCTCCCCTCCCTCCCCCCTCTCCCCCTCTCTTGCATCGCTCGTGGGATGAAAACACAGTCTGTTTTCAGAACTCTCCCACAACACACAAGCAGAAGGGTCTTCAGCCACACCCAGACACACCCTCACACACACGACCACACACATTCAGTCACACACACACAGACCGCACACACACACCCTGTCTCTCTTCTCTCAGATGATCTTTATGGTGTTTCTGTTATTCACGTCTTCATACTCCCATCCCGTGTGTGTGTGTGTGTGTGTGTGTGTGTGTGTGTGTGTGTGTGTGTGTGTGTGTGTGCGTGCGTGCGTGCGTGTGTGCGCGCGCGCGCGCGACAGAGGGCTTCAGTCATACTGATGATGTAAGGTTAGGGTTGTTTTGGATAATCTGACAGACTTTGTAGTTTTATGTAACATCACATGTCCTCCCCTTCCACAATCTCTCTCTCTCTCCCCCCCCTCTCTGAGCCTGCTGTCACACACAGGGCACAGAAGGGAAGAGGAAGTGACACGGGGCAGACACAGGAAGTAGACCTGTCACAATGACGAGAAGTCCAGAGAGGGGGAGGGACAGAGCGAGTGAGAGAAAGGTAGAGAGAGGGAGGGACAGAGCGAGTGAGAGAAAGGTAGAGAGAGGGAGGGACAGAGCGAGTGAGAGAAAGGTAGAGAGAGGGAGGGACAGAGCGAGTGAGAGAAAGGTAGAGAGAGGGAGGGACAGAGTCAGGGAGAGAAAGGTAGAGAGAGGGACAGAGTCAGGGAGAGAAAGGTAGAGAGAGGGACAGAGTCAGGGAGAGAAAGGTAGAGAGAGGGACAGAGTCAGGGAGAGAAAGGTAGAGAGAGGGACAGAGTCAGGGAGAGAAAGGTAGAGAGAGATCTCATCTGTGCCAGACTACTGGGGTGTGACTCCCTCCCTCCCTTCTTCTCTTGCTGGCTGCCAGAAGGGCTCTCAGCAGGACAGTAAAGGAGTGTTATGACACAACAAACACTCTAGAACATTCAGAACAAACACTCTAGAACATTCAGAGCACACATGCACAGAACATTCAGAACACACATGCACAGAACATTCAGAAACTAAATACCACAAAATACCAGAGGAAGCCTTCAGCTTAGCCGTCTAACACAGTCTCCCTGGAGGAGAGGTTTACACCCCAGAACCTCCACTATCCTACCCACAATCCTCTGTCCTTGTTGTTGTTGTGGAACAGGAAGTCAGCCCTCAGGGTCTCTTCTTCACTTCCTGTCCACACCGGTGCCTGCTTCCTGTCCCATCGAGCAACCGAGGAAAGTGTTACTGGTAACAGTCAAAGGTCACCTGGCAACCGTTTCCCTTCAAATCAGGCAGTTCATTATGGGATGGAGCTGGGGTAGTCTTCCTATGCACTGTTTAAACGTTGTATAAGGACGTTAGGTTGTTATGTACCCTGGTCTGTTTCAACAAGGCTTCAGATGAGATAGCTGTGTGTGTGGTGTGTGTGAGTGTGTGTGTGTGTGAGTGTGTGTGCTCCTCCACTCCACGGCAGACAAAACCAATCAGTCTCACCCCACTGAGTCTCTGACCTGAGGCTGCACACACACACACACACACACACAGATAAGAGAGCAGCCACTCAGTGGCTCTCTGAGAGAGTGTGTGTGTGTGTGTGTGTGTGCATCTTATCAATGTGAAAGCCGTTTTGTAGGCCAGAGTCAAGAATGATAAAAGTCCAGTTTCAGCTCATTTATGAAGTTATTACTGTGCTACAGGTGCAACACGACTGGGATGAGAGGATGAAGGGATGAGAGGATGAAGGGATGAGAGGATGGAGGGATGAGAGGAGGTGAGGTCAAGCCTTAGATTCACTCATCCATTTAAGTATGTCAACTGCCACAAGGGCTGCGTGATCATCCAAGCTTTACCCCTGGAGGGAACACACACTTCTCACACACACACACACACGTGCAAACAGCCATGTCCTCCTGTCCCAAGATGAACCATGTTGTGCTAGATGAGCAGCACCTTAGTCTACTAAATGACCACTACTGCACACATATTTACTCAATCAACATAACATCCCCTCATATCTCATTATGTATCTACGTCGTTTGTTCTCCATGTGTTCAGTGGGTCTTGATATTGTTTCATATTCTTGGAAACATTTAAACTCTTTTTCCTTTGTAAATGTCTTCATGTGTGCGTTGTAGTAGCCAGCAGTCGTTCTGTGTTTGAATGAGAAGTGAACCAGAGCTAAGAGTTCACCAGCAGTAACCATCCCTCGTTCCAGGAAAGAGGAGAAAAGAAAAGGGAGAGCGATAGAGAGAGAGATGAAGAGTGAGAGAGAGTGAGGGAAAAAAGAGAGCGAGAGCGAGAGGAAGACAGAGAGACAGAGAGAGAGAGGGAGGGGGGGAGAGAGAGAGAGGAAGACAGAGAGAGAGGGAGGGGGGGAGAGAGGGAGAGAGAGGGAGGGGGGGAGAGGGAGAGAGAGAGGGAGGGGGGGGAGAGAGAGAGAGAGAGGAAGACAGAGAGAGAGAGGAATAAGGAATAACAGCATGTCCTTCTCTTCTTTTGTCCCATTGGCCGAGGGCCTGGCGCCGGAACGCGATGACATCACACAGCAGGGTTCTCTCGCCTCCGTATCCCTGGCAACAGGTCGACCGACTGGCCGGCGTCGGTGATTGTGTCTGTCCCGGGAGTGTTACAGAGAGAGTGTGTGTGTGTGTGTGTGTGTGTGTGTGTGTGTGTGTGTGTGAGTGTGTGTGTGTGTGAGTGTGTGTGTGTGTGTGTGTGTGTGTGTGTGTGTGAGTGTGTGTGTGTGTGTGTGTGAGTGTGTGTGTGTGTGAGTGTGTGTGTGTGAGTGTGTGTGTGTGTGTGTGTGTGTGTGTGAGTGTGTGTGTGTGTGAGTGTGTGTGTGTGTGTGTGAGTGTGTGTGTGTGTGTGTGAGTGTGTGTGTGTGTGTGTGTGTGTGTGTGTGTGTGTGTGTGTGTGTGTGTGTGTGAGTGTGTGTGTGTGTGAGTGTGTGTGTGTGAGTGTGTGTGTGTGTGTGAGTGTGTGTGTGTGTGTGAGTGTGTGTGTGTGAGTGTGTGTGTTTGTAATCCTATACTTGTGAGGACCACAACCTGACAACAGACCTTTAAAGTGAGGACATTTTTCTTTGTGAGGACATTTTAGCTGGTCCTCACAAGCAAATCACTTCAAACTCTTACACTGACACCCTATGACCATAGGCATTCATCTCTGCAAATATCACCAAAAGTCCTCACCTATGTGGTAGGCCGTCAAAAACTGTGTTTAGGCTCTATGCTCTAGTGCACCCCTGTAGGCCAGGCTTGGTGTTGCATTCGGATTTTCCCATTGAGTTGCAGACCTTTTTTGATTGGTTTCTGAATCAGGGCTATTTTTCTGATTGGCTAGAATTTTTACCACATGACCAAGAGAGAGGAAGGATGTGGCCACCTGCTTTTGCTTCATTTGGGAAACCCAAATGCAATACATAGACCTGGATTAACTTCTATATCAGTTACTAAATGTCTCACATATTATATTTGAGCTTCGGCGAAAAAAGTAAAATGGCTGCTAGTTCAATGTTTATTACAATCTAGGCCAAACATAAAGTTTATAAAAATCAATGGCGATTTTGGCTTGACATTTTTGAAAACAATTTTTCCTGGACAAGTCCTCATTTTGGGACCATTAAAAAACGTCTGGCCAAGATTTCTAAATTTGCGAAAATGTCAGGATTCGGCTTTAGTTTAATTATGATGTGCATCAGGTCAAATAATTCAATGTGTGCGCACATTTGCATTGCTATGCTGCATATAGTGTGGCCTTGGGAGAGTGGTTGTGAAGTGGCAGTTTAAAAACGATACATTTAGTCAATTAGCAGACGCTCTTATCCAGATACCCCTCCCCCACCCCCACTGCTCTCAGCACTCACTGAATGCGATCTGAAATCTTGACAGACTTATCAAGCTTACTCTTTTTTTACATATGTAAATCAATTCTATATAGGATTTAAAAATAATAATAATACTACTTTTAGCTTGTTCATGAGATTTTACAGACTTATGACGAAACTTTTTATCTGATATTCAGCCAAACTTTGCATTGCATAGTATATGTAATGATGTAATTGCATGAAATCTATTTGGTATAGATTAATTAATTGCCCACTTTCAATAGTCTCCTAACATAAACAGATAAACAGTTGTGTGCCAGTCATAAAAGTTGGGAGACATAAGGCTGCACATTGTGTGGCCTTGAGAGAGTGGTTGTGAAGTGGCAGTTTGAAAACGATACATTTAGTCAATTAGCAGATACCCCTCCCCCACCCCCACTGCTCTGCACTCACTGACTGCGATCTGAAATTTGACAGAGAATTGCTTACTCTGATTTTTTTTACATATGTAAATAAATTCTATTTAGGATTTTTTTTAAATATAATACTACTTTTAGCTTGTTCGTGAGATTTTCCAGACTTATGACAAAACTTTTTATCTGATATTCAGCCAAACTTTGCCTTGCATAGTCTATGCAATGATGTAATTGCGTGCAATGTATTTGGTATAGATTAATTAACCACTTTGAATAGTCTCCTAACATAACCAGATAAACATTTGTGCCAGTCATAAAAGTTGGGAGACCTAAGGCTGCATATTGTGTTGCCTTAGGAGAGGTTGGTAAGTGGCAGTTTGATACATTTGACACCCTCCACCACTAGGTTCTGAGTGGCAGAACCACACAGGCCAGGACAGAACCACACAGGCCAACATAGAACCACACAAGCAGTGCCGGTCCTAGCACATTTGGCGCCCTAGGCAAGATTAATCACCAGGTGTGTAGGTCCTCGAGGGTAGACACATGAAGCTGCCTACCCTTTGGCAGCTGAAGAAATTCAACCTGCCAAAGACAATGATGGTGCACTTCTACACAGCCATCATTGAGTCCATCCTCACCTCTTCCATCACCATCTGGTACGCTGCTGCCACTGCCAAGGACAAGAGCAGACTGCAGGCCAGAACAGAACCACACAGGCCAGAACAGTCAGCCACACAGGCCAGAACAGAACCATACAGGCCAGGACAGTCAGCCACACAGGCCAGAACAGAACCATACAGGCCAGGACAGTCAGCCACACAGGCCAGAACAGAACCATACAGGCCAGAACCACACAGGCCAGGACAGTCAGCCACACAGGCCAGAACAGAACCATACAGGCCAGGACAGTGAGCCACACAGGCCAGAACAGAACCATACAGGCCAGAACCACACAGGCCAGGACAGTCAGCCACACAGGCCAGAACAGAACCACACAGGCCAGAACAGAACCACACAGGCCAGAACAGAACCATACAGGCCAGGACAGTCAGCCACACAGGCCAGAACAGAACCATACAGGCCAGAACCATACAGGCCAGGACAGTCAGCCACACAGGCCAGAACAGAACCACACAGGCCTGTACAGTCAGCCACACAGGCCAGAACAGAACCATACAGGCCAGAACAGAACCACGCAGGGCAGAACAGTCAGCCACACAGGCCAGAACAGAACCACACAGGCCAGGACAGAACCACACAGGCCAGAACAGAACCACACAGGCCAGAACAGAACCACGCAGCGCAGAACAGTCAGCCACACAGGCCAGAACAGAACCACACAGGCCTGTACAGTCAGCCACACAGGCCAGGACAGAACCATACAGGCCAGAACAGAACCACACAGGCCAGGACAGTCAGCCACATAGGCCAGAACAGAACCACACAGGCCAGAACAGAACCACACAGGCCAGAACAGAACCATACAGGCCAGGACAGTCAGCCACACAGGCCAGAACAGAACCATACAGGCCAGAACCATACAGGCCAGGACAGTCAGCCACACAGGCCAGAACAGAACCACACAGGCCTGTACAGTCAGCCACACAGGCCAGAACAGAACCATACAGGCCAGAACAGAACCACGCAGGGCAGAACAGTCAGCCACACAGGCCAGAACAGAACCACACAGGCCAGGACAGAACCACACAGGCCAGAACAGAACCACACAGGCCAGAACAGAACCACGCAGCGCAGAACAGTCAGCCACACAGGCCAGAACAGAACCACACAGGCCTGTACAGTCAGCCACACAGGCCAGGACAGAACCATACAGGCCAGAACAGAACCACACAGGCCAGGACAGTCAGCCACATAGGCCAGAACAGAACCACACAGGCCAGGACAGTCAACCACACAGGCCAGGACAGAACCACACAGGCCAGAACAGAACCACACAGGCCAGGACAGAACCACACAGGCCAGGACAGTCAACCACACAGGCCAGAACAGAACCACACAGGCCAGGACAGTCAACCACACAGGCCAGGACAGAACCACACAGGCCAGAACAGAACCACACAGGCCAGGACAGAACCACACAGGCCAACATAGAACCACACAGGCAGTGCCGGTCCTAGCACATTTGGCGCCCTAGGCAAGATTTATCACCAGGTGTGTAAGTCCTCGAGGGTAGACACATTGCAGCCGATCACCTTCTCAGCAGCTCGGTTGATACGCTGCAGTCTGCTCTTGTCATTCCTGCGGCAGCTGAAGAAATTCAACCTGCCAAAGACAATGATGGTGCACTTCTACACAGCCATCATTGAGTCCATCCTCACCTCCTCCATCACCATCTGGTACGCTGCTGCCACTGCCAAGGACAAGAGCAGACTGCAGCGTATCATCCGCACTGCTGAGAAAGTGATCGGCTGCAATTTGCCCACCCTCGAGGACCTACACACCTCGAGGACATAACAGATTTCTTATTGTTCTATCAAGTGTGGAAGCCTGACCGTCTTTGTACTAGCTATACAAGGCTTGCTGTCCGCTCACCTTCCAGGTCAGATATGACCACCTGACTGATCTGGACTCTTGATTACCTGAATGTCTGACTACCTAACTGCCTGTCTGATTGCTCCCTCAGTCACCTAATATCTATGATGTATTAATTGAATGAAGACAGGTGTTTTAAGGATATTGTATTACACATGACATTGTATAACTCCTTATCTACTGTACTGTATCCTATTTTCTATCTAACATTTCTCTTGACTAATGGACATCGGTTTCATTTTACATGTAACTGCAAATAGTAATTGGGAAGCACACCAACATACACACAAAAAGGCAGTTGAGAACCACTCATTTATCCACTACCAATTTTTATCTTTATATAACTACTGTTTTTGTCTGCACCAACAGCACCAAATACAATTTATTGACCTATGTGAAAACGTAGGCAACTTGGCAATAAACCGGTTTCTGATTATAATGAATGCTTTTGCGTTATCAACCCCTCTGCTAATTTACTAATATGGCCAACATTCTCGTAGTCTATTGATTTCATTCATACTTAATTGATTGGTCGTGGCCAGGATTGCTGTAAGCTAAATAATTAACCAGTTTCCTTGTGCTAGCGAACTCGTGTTAACTGACGTCAGGAGTTATGAATACTGTAGAGCTATTTTTTTTTATTGCGGTTTACCGCTCTAAAAGATTTTCACTGCAAGATCTAAAAGAAGTTTGCTAACGTGAGTCAGCCGTATTGGTAAGTCAATATATTTTTTAGCAGGTATCAGTTATTTTCCGAGTGACTTAACGGTATTAAACTGCTTAATTACATAAGTAGTTTAATAGATTTGCATTCGGCGTTGTTGAAATAATCTTTGTGCTTGTGCGCGTACGTAACCTAAATACGTACCTAAATAATTTCATGTCAAAATTGCTAACGCATCTGTAATAGTTCGGTAGTTTAAATACATTATCAAAAGAAGTCAATTAAAACTCATACACCACAATGTGCTTTTACATTAAACAGTTTAATTTAAACTCATGCAAATTGGTTTGTCGACAACTAAGTAAAAGCCATAGTCCCTGTTTGAGCGGCATAAATTAAAAATGGAGATCCGCTGGATAAAAAAAAAAAAGTCATGTGATCTCAAATCGGCCTAGTAACCGAGTAGTAACCAAGTGGTCCTCACTCCCACGGTCCTGTGAAAATATTTTTTTTTTACGAGTGTTTCGTGATGTTGAGGTGACTTCTGGCCTCGTGAGAGCCACCTAGTGCTGAAATATATTTTTGCAGGCTCCCTGCTCCTCCAGATAGGGTGGCTCTCACTTCATGGGGTCTGAGTCAAGGTCCTCACATAGGTACAATTACC
>CM042875.1:39164-49902 GCA_023658055.1 Thaleichthys pacificus | reverse complement strand
CATGCCACCAAATAAATATTAAAACAAAACGAATACAGATATTTGTGGAAACAAATTAAGTGAATTGAGTGAAAGTAAAAAGTTGTCAGAAAAATAAATAGTGAAAGTAAAGTACTGTTACCAGAAACATCTACTTAAGTTCCCATCTCTGAAACAGAACAAAACACAAACGTTAAAACCAGTCAAATACAGGAAGGTCTGTACTCTCAGTCCCCCACATCGCTAACTCTCTCTGGCTCATCCAGAACGGGAGCCATTCCTCTTCTTGCCTTCTGCGTTGCTCCATGGTCACTTCGTGGACTAGCTTACATTTGTTGTGCGTGATAGCCAGGAAATTAATAAAGGCACACAATGGCAAGAAATAATATTGATCATGCCACCAAAGACAGATTTTAACTGAAGTAACAAGCCTGGTTTGAAAATATAAGAAGTAGAGATATTTGTGTAAAGGAGTGAAAGTAAAAAAGTTGTCAGAAAATATAGATAGTGAAGTAAAGTACTGTTACCAGAAACATCTAAAGTACAGTGACAAGGTATTTACTTCCCATCTCTGCAACAAGGTAATAACAGTGTAACAACAGTGTAACACTAGTGTAATAACAGTGTAACACAAGTGTAATAACAGTGTAACACAAGTGTAATAACAGTGTAATAACAGTGTAATAACAGTGTAATAACTCGCGTAATAACAGTGTAATAACAGGGTAATAACAGTGTTAATAACAGTGTAACACAGGTGTAAATGACAGTGGTAAAATAACAGTGTAACAACAGTGTTTAACCAAGCGAAGTGGTAAACAACAGTGTAACAACAGTGTAATAACAGTGTAACAACAGTGTACCAACAGTGTAACAACAGTGTAATAACAGTGCAACAACAGTTTTTGTAGACTAGCTTACGTTTGTTGTGCGTGATAGCCAGGAAATGAAAAAAGACACGTAATGACAAGAAATATTGATCATGCCACCAAAGACAGATTTTAACTGAAGTAACAAGCCTGGTTTGAAAATATAAGATGTAGAGATATTTGTGTAAAGGAGTGAAAGTAAAAAAGTTGTCAGAAAAAATAGATAGTGAAGTAAAGTACTGTTACAGAAACATCTAAAGTACAGTGACAAGGTATTTACTTCCCATCTCTGCAACAATGTAATAACAGTGTAACAACAGTGTAACACAAGTGTAATAACAGTGTAACACAAGTGTAATAACAGTGTAATAACAGTGTAATAACAGTGTAATAACAGTGTAATAACAGTGTAATAACAGTGTAACACAAGTGTAATAACAGTGTAATAACAGTGTAACAACAGTGTAACAACAGTGTAACAACAGTGTAACAACAGTGTAACAACAGTGTAACAACAGTGTAACAACAGTGTAATAACAGTGTAATAACAGTGTAACAACAGTGTAATAACAGTGCAACAACAGTTTTGTAGACTAGCTTACGTTTGTTGTGCGTGATAGCCAGGAAATGAAAAAAGACACGTAATGACAATAAATAATATTGATCATGCCACCAAATAAATATTAAAACAAAACGAATACAGATATTTGTGGAAACAAATTAAGTGAATTGAGTGAAAGTAAAAAGGTTGTCAGAAAAATAAATAGTGAAAGTAAAGTACTGTTACCAGAAACATCTAGTTAAAGTTCCATCTCTGAAACAGAACAAAACACAAACGTTAAAACAGTCAAATACAGGAAGGTCTGTACTCTCAGTCCCCCACATCGCTAAAGCCCAATTTATACTTCGGTCGCAGACACTTTTGAAAAGGTCGCCGACAGAAATTACGTCACGGTCGACACTTTAAAACCGTCGCTTGGAAGTGTCGCCTACCAGGAGAAATTTCTACTGGCGCTGATGGTCGTCACATAGTGTCGCGCAAGTGTGATTGGCTAGATAGACGGCACGCATCGTTGACTTCATTAGTTTTGAATTTTCAGCGAGCGCTCAACAGCTGTTTTTCTAACCAGCTGTTTATGATGGAAGGAATAGAGGAGAGATTGGCGGAGCAAGTTAGGAAATATCCACACCTTTACAATGCCTCTCTGCCATTTTATAAAGATAATCAAGTGCTAGTAAATTCATGGGGGGAGATTTCGCAAACGATTGGCTTGACAGTAGTGGAGTGCAAGGCCCGGTGGAAGAAACTGCGTGACAGGTAGCTAGAGCTAAGTTAAATTCCTCCTGGTGGTGGCTAATGAAGCTAACAACAGTCAGAATACAAATAAAATAGCTATTATAGATAGTGTTAAGTTATTTTAATAAAGGTCACTCATAATAGTAGCATGTACGTGTACAGGTATAACAAGGCAAAAAAGAGGATGGCAGGGAGAAGCGGCGATGCCGGAGGAAAGCGCGTCCCTGACATTTATATAAGCCTCTCATGGATGCACGACTTTGTCAGGCTCACCAATAACACCATGACGAACTTTCCGGAGAGAGAGGAGGTGACGGTGAGTAGTATGATTGTGTCATTATGCTGCAGTCAAACATTACATATGGCAGGGTCAGAAACATTGAAGCTACTAGTTTGTTTACCCTTTAAATACACATCTAAGCAATCTGAAATGAGGCACAATGCTCGAAATGATTGGAATCATGCCGAAATTACATTTAAATATATATATATATATTTCCTCTCAATGTGGTATTCAATATGCAATGCTTATGAATTAAGGCTTGACATTTTACAATATTTTCCATTGCCTCCTAGTCAGAGAATGAGGAAGAAACAACTATTAACAGGGAAGACCTGGATGCTATCTTCCCTGGGACCAGCACAGCAGAGCCAGCTTCATCACAGCCAGCTTCTACACGGCCAGCACAGCCATCCCAGCGCCGAAAGAGGAAAGGCACGGAAGAGGCAATACTGGAGAGGCTGGAGGAGCTACGCAGGATCCGGGAGGAGAGACAGGCCAGAGCAGAGAACGAGGACAGTGTTTTTGGCAACATGGTGGCCAGCATGCTCCAAAAACTGCCTCCACAGAAGAAGAGCGAAGCAAAGTTTGCCATACACAAACTCCTATTTGAGATGGAGCAAGCAGGGCAAAATACAGAGGAGTAGTCTCACAATAAAAAAAGAAATCAAAGATTTTGATGAGATGTAATATTATTATTTATTATTGCAGTATATTATTATTTATTATTGCAGTTTATTGTTGTGGCGGGTGGGGATTGAGGAGACCTCTTCTGACGTGGTCAAGCTGCCAGGGTACCTGACCCTGTGTTGATTGAAAAAACATCTTGAGGTCATCCCTGGTGGCAACGGCAGCTTGGGATGCCCTCGCGTTTGACAGACGCCCAATATCCATGAGGTTATTGTCCCCGGCAACCACCCGTCTCCACTCCCCTGGCTGGATCTCCTGAGCTGCTGACACTGTGTCAGTAAAGTTTGGTGGGATATACCTGACAGATGAAATATGCACAAACACACATTATACAGGGGTGATGAGTTGGATTATATAAGTATAACAAGGCTAGACTTTTAAAGATCTTTGATTCCTATTTGATTCCTGTTGCTGCTATTACACCTGAATTTATAATAATACCTAGTGGCCAAGGAGTTTGCAGCGTCTGTGTAACACAGGTAGTTGTGGAGAGCCGCACAGGCATTGACCACATCAACCACCTTCTTTGGATTGAACTCGATGGGCCGACCTAGGACCCTCCATCGCGCAGACATGATTCCAAAGGTGTTTTCGATCACCCTCCTGGCTCTTGAGTGCCTATAGTTGTAGATTTTTTTACCTTCATCAAGATTGGTACCTGCATATAGAAGTATTAGACAAGAGACACAATGCTTTGTATGATTTTCGTCAGAGGCAACTCTCATATTTAGAGATTTATTAGAGAATATTTCAGTCCATATTTGGGTTTAAGGGTCAATAAATAGGTAAATGTTTAGCATAATCATTTGAATAAATAAGTAATACATTTCCTGTCAAGTAATTTCCTATTATTTAGCCTAAACCATAGGAAAAGGAGGAACCAATTTTTCGTTCCGTTTGCGACTTATTGGGAATTATTTAATTGTTGCCGTCAGGATAGTTTTACCGGTGCACAATCAGAAGAGCCTCACGAGGTGCTGTGCTGTGTGCCTTCAACGTGAGGCCAGTAACAACAGGAATCTTACCGTAGGGACGCATCAGATTTGCGTGTAGGGGGAAAGCAGCATCTCCCAAAAAGGTGTGTGGGATGGGCACTGTACTTCCAGGAAGATCGGCTGGCGGAGGAAGATCGAGTGTCCCCTGGAGAAGCCCGTGCCCAAACCGACTGGCTTGAAAAATCCCCCCATCGCTCTGCCTCCCGTAGGCCCCAGCGTCCAGCATGGTGAATCGGTACTGGGCATCGCAAACTGCCATCAACACCACGGAGTGTGTTCCTTTATAATTGAAATATTCGCTGCCGGCGGATGGAGGGGCTTTGATCTGCACATGCTTCCCGTCAATGCAACCGATGCAGTTGGGGAAGTTCCACATCCGCCAAAAATCCCTAGATATTTCCTGGAACCCAGCTCTGGATGGGTAGGGGATGAACTCATCTTTCAGTGCCGTGTGTATGGCCTGGCAAACTTCGGACACGATGCTTGAGACTGTGGCCGACCCTAGTCGGTAGCTAGCAGCCACACTCTGTTGTGAGCCCCCACTAGCCAGGATACGGAGTGTGACAGCCAACCTCTCTGCTACAGTAACAGGTGATGAGTGGGTGCTGGCACGCTGGATGTAGGGACGGATGCGGTGGACCAAATCGTCGAACCTACTGGCTGACATTCTGAAGTATCTGAAGTGCATTTCTGGGTCAATTTCCCTCATCTGCTTTACGAGCTGATACTCTCCCTGGCTCTCTCGACTCCTGTTAAGAGGACGAACACACCATCGTCTCTCCCTTCTGTGCCCCTGCTCTCTCGCTAACAGCAATTCTGTTAGTAATTCCTCCTCCTCTAATAAATCAAATTCCTCCTCCACTGACATGGTCTCTATTATTCCTCCAACCCCTCTCTCTCCCTCTCTCTCAAAATTAGCTGCAGCCATTTTCTTCGTTTGATCACCTAGGCTACAAAGCGTTAACAATGTAACCATAGCTATGAATGTAACGGTAAAATGATTCTGTTTACGTCATGCGAACCTTGAGCACAGGCGACTGTTTGCCAAAGTATAAATGCAGCAGCCTGAGCGACACTTTTTTTTTCCGTCGGCGACCATTTCAAAAGTGTCGGCGACATAAGTATAAATTAGGCTTAACTCTCTCTGGCTCATCCAGAACGGGAGCCATTCCTCTTCTTGCCTTCTGCGTTGCTCCATGGTCACTTCGTGGACTAGCTTACATTTGTTGTGCGTGATAGCCAGGAAATTAATAAAGGCACACAATGGCAAGAAATAATATTGATCATGCCACCAAAGACAGATTTTAACTGAAGTAACAAGCCTGGTTTGAAAATATAAGAAGTAGAGATATTTGTGTAAAGGAGTGAAAGTAAAAAAGTTGTCAGAAAAAATAGATAGTGAAGTAAAGTACTGTTACCAGAAACATCTAAAGTACAGTGACAAGGTATTTACTTCCCATCTCTGCAACAATGTAATAACAGTGTAACAACAGTGTAACACAAGTGTAATAACAGTGTAACACAAGTGTAATAACAGTGTAACACAAGTGTAATAACAGTGTAACACAAGTGTAATAACAGTGTAATAACAGTGTAATAACAGTGTAATAACAGTGTAATAACAGTGTAACACAAGTGTAATAACAGTGTAATAACAGTGTAACGACAGTGTAACGACAGTGTAACGACAGTGTAACAACAGTGTAACAACAGTGTAACAACAGTGTAATAACAGTGTAACAACAGTGTAATAACAGTGCAACAACAGTTTTGTAGACTAGCTTACGTTTGTTGTGCGTGATAGCCAGGAAATGAAAAAAGACACGTAATGACAAGAAATAATATTGATCATGCCACCAAATAAATATTAAAACAAAACGAATACAGATATTTGTGGAAACAAATTAAGTGAATTGAGTGAAAGTAAAAAGTTGTCAGAAAAATAAATAGTGAAAGTAAAGTACTGTTACCAGAAACATCTACTTAAGTTCCCATCTCTGAAACAGAAACAAAACACAAACGTTAAAACCAGTCAAATACAGGAAGGTCTGTACTCTCAGTCCCCCACATCGCTAACTCTCTCTGGCTCATCCAGAACGGGAGCCATTCCTCTTCTTGCCTTCTGCGTTGCTCCATGGTCACTTCGTGGACTAGCTTACATTTGTTGTGCGTGATAGCCAGGAAATTAATAAAGGCACACCATGGCAAGAAATAATATTGATCATGCCACCAAAGACAGATTTTAACTGAAGTAACAAGCCTGGTTTGAAAATATAAGAAGTAGAGATATTTGTGTAAAGGAGTGAAAGTAAAAAAGTTGTCAGAAAAAATAGATAGTGAAGTAAAGTACTGTTACCAGAAACATCTAAAGTACAGTGACAAGGTATTTACTTCCCATCTCTGCAACAATGTAATAACAGTGTAACAACAGTGTAACACAAGTGTAATAACAGTGTAACACAAGTGTAATAACAGTGTAATAACAGTGTAATAACAGTGTAATAACAGTGTAATAACAGTGTAATAACAGTGTAACACAAGTGTAATAACAGTGTAATAACAGTGTAATAACAGTGTAATAACAGTGTAATAACAGTGTAATAACAGTGTAACACAAGTGTAATAACAGTGTAATAACAGTGTAAAACAGTGTAACAACAGTGTAACAACAGTATAACAACAGTATAACAACAGTGTAACAACAGTGTAACAACAGTGTAACAACAGTGTAACAACAGTGTAACAACAGTGTAATAACAGTGTAATAACAGTGCAACAACAGTTTTGTAGACTAGCTTACGTTTGTTGTGCGTGATAGCCAGGAAATGAAAAAAGACACGTAATGACAAGAAATAATATTGATCATGCCACCAAATAAATATTAAAACAAAACGAATACAGATATTTGTGGAAACAAATTAAGTGAATTGAGTGAAAGTAAAAAGTTGTCAGAAAAATAAATAGTGAAAGTAAAGTACTGTTACCAGAAACATCTACTTAAGTTTCCATCTCTGAAACAGAACAAAACACAAACGTTAAAACCAGTCAAATACAGGAAGGTCTGTACTCTCAGTCCCCCACATCGCTAACTCTCTCTGGCTCATCCAGAACGGGAGCCATTCCTCTTCTTGCCTTCTGCGTTGCTCCATGGTCACTTCGTGGACTAGCTTACATTTGTTGTGCGTGATAGCCAGGAAATTAATAAAGGCACACCATGGCAAGAAATAATATTGATCATGCCACCAAAGACAGATTTTAACTGAAGTAACAAGCCTGGTTTGAAAATATAAGAAGTAGAGATATTTGTGTAAAGGACTGAAAGTAAAAAAGTTGTCAGAAAAAATAGATAGTGAAGTAAAGTACTGTTACCAGAAACATCTAAAGTACAGTGACAAGGTATTTACTTCCCATCTCTGCAACAATGTAATAACAGTGTAACAACAGTGTAACACAAGTGTAATAACAGTGTAATAACAGTGTAATAACAGTGTAATAACAGTGTAATAACAGTGTAATAACAGTGTAACACAAGTGTAATAACAGTGTAATAAGAGTGTAATAACAGTGTAATAACAGTGTAACAACAGTGTAACAACAGTATAACAACAGTGTAACAACAGTGTAACAACAGTGTAACAACAGTGTAACAACAGTGTAACAACAGTGTAATAACAGTGTAATAACAGTGCAACAACAGTTTTGTAGACTAGCTTACGTTTGTTGTGCGTGATAGCCAGGAAATGAAAAAAGACACGTAATGACAAGAAATAATATTGATCATGCCACCAAATAAATATTAAAACAAAACGAATACAGATATTTGTGGAAACAAATTAAGTGAATTGAGTGAAAGTAAAAAGTTGTCAGAAAAATAAATAGTGAAAGTAAGTACTGTTACCAGAAACATCTACTTAAGTTCCATCTCTGAAACAGAACAAAACACAAACGTTAAAACCAGTCAAATACAGGAAGGTCTGTACTCTCAGTCCCCCACATCGCTAACTCTCTCTGGCTCATCCAGAACGGGAGCCATTCCTCTTCTTGCCTTCTGCGTTGCTCCATGGTCACTTCGTGGACTAGCTTACATTTGTTGTGCGTGATAGCCAGGAAATTAATAAAGGCACACCATGGCAAGAAATAATATTGATCATGCCACCAAAGACAGATTTTAACTGAAGTAACAAGCCTGGTTTGAAAATATAAGAAGTAGAGATATTTGTGTAAAGGACTGAAAGTAAAAAAGTTGTCAGAAAAAATAGATAGTGAAGTAAAGTACTGTTACCAGAAACATCTAAAGTACAGTGACAAGGTATTTACTTCCCATCTCTGCAACAATGTAATAACAGTGTAACAACAGTGTAACACAAGTGTAATAACAGTGTAATAACAGTGTAATAACAGTGTAATAACAGTGTAATAACAGTGTAATAACAGTGTAACACAAGTGTAATAACAGTGTAATAAGAGTGTAATAACAGTGTAATAACAGTGTAACAACAGTATAAACAACAGTGTAACAACAGTGTAACAACAGTGTAACAACAGTGTAACAACAGTGTAACAACAGTGTAATAACAGTGTAATAACAGTGCAACAACAGGTTTTGTAGACTAGCTTACGTTTGTTGTGCGTGATAGCCAGGAAATGAAAAAAGACACGTAATGACAAGAAATAATATTGATCATGCCACCAAATAAATATTAAAACAAAACGAATACAGATATTTGTGGAAACAAATTAAGTGAATTGAGTGAAAGTAAAAAGTTGTCAGAAAAATAAATAGTGAAAGTAAAGTACTGTTACCAGAAACATCTACTTAAGTTCCCATCTCTGAAACAGAACAAAACACAAACGTTAAAACCAGTCAAATACAGGAAGGTCTGTACTCTCAGTCCCCCACATCGCTAACTCTCTCTGGCTCATCCAGAACGGGAGCCATTCCTCTTCTTGCCTTCTGCGTTGCTCCATGGTCACTTCGTGGACTAGCTTACATTTGTTGTGCGTGATAGCCAGGAAATTAATAAAGGCACACCATGGCAAGAAATATATTGATCATGCCACCAAAGACAGATTTTAACTGAAGTAACAAGCCTGGTTTGAAAATATAAGAAGTAGAGATATTTGTGTAAAGGAGTGAAAGTAAAAAAGTTGTCAGAAAAAATAGATAGTGAAGTAAAGTACTGTTACCAGAAACATCTAAAGTACAGTGACAAGGTATTTACTTCCCATCTCTGCAACAATGTAATAACAGTGTAACAACAGTGTAACACAAGTGTAATAACAGTGTAACACAAGTGTAATAACAGTGTAATAACAGTGTAATAACAGTGTAATAACAGTGTAATAACAGTGTAACACAAGTGTAATAACAGTGTAATAACAGTGTAATAACAGTGTAATAACAGTGTATAACAGTGTAACACAAGTGTAATAACAGTGTAATAACAGTGTAACAACAGTGTAACAACAGTATAACAACAGTATAACAACAGTGTAACAACAGTGTAACAACAGTGTAACAACAGTGTAACAACAGTGTAACAACAGTGTAATAACAGTGTAATAACAGTGCAACAACAGTTTGTAGACTAGCTTACGTTTGTTGTGCGTGATAGCCAGGAAATGAAAAAAGACACGTAATGACAAGAAATAATATTGATCATGCCACCAAATAAATATTAAAACAAAACGAATACAGATATTTGTGGAAACAAATTAAGTGAATTGAGTGAAAGTAAAAAGTTGTCAGAAAAATAAATAGTGAAAGTAAAGTACTGTTACCAGAAACATCTACTTAAGTTCCCATCTCTGAAACAGAACAAAACACAAACGTTAAAACCAGTCAAATACAGGAAGGTCTGTACTCTCAGTCCCCCACATCGCTAACTCTCTCTGGCTCATCCAGAACGGGAGCCATTCCTCTTCTTGCCTTCTGCGTTGCTCCATGGTCACTTCGTGGACTAGCTTACATTTGTTGTGCGTGATAGCCAGGAAATTAATAAAGGCACACCATGGCAAGAAATAATATTGATCATGCCACCAAAGACAGATTTTAACTGAAGTAACAAGCCTGGTTTGAAAATATAAGAAGTAGAGATATTTGTGTAAAGGAGTGAAAGTAAAAAAGTTGTCAGAAAAAATAGATAGTGAAGTAAAGTACTGTTACCAGAAACATCTAAAGTACAGTGACAAGGTATTTACTTCCCATCTCTGCAACAATGTAATAACAGTGTAACAACAGTGTAACACAGTGTAATAACAGTGTAACACAAGTGTAATAACAGTGTAATAACAGTGTAATAACAGTGTAATAACAGTGTAATAACAGTGTAACAACAGTGTAATAACAGTGTAACAACAGTGTAACAACAGTATAACAACAGTGTAACAACAGTGTAACAACAGTGTAACAACAGTGTAACAACAGTGTAATAACAGTGCAACAACAGTTTTGTAGACTAGCTTACGTTTGTTGTGCGTGATAGCCAGGAAATGAAAAAAGGACACGTAATGACAAGAAATAATATTGATCATGCCACCAAATAAATATTAAAACAAAACGAATACAGATATTTGTGGAAACAAATTAAGTGAATTGAGTGAAAGTAAAAAGTTGTCAGAAAAATAA
>CM042875.1:21664-34164 GCA_023658055.1 Thaleichthys pacificus | reverse complement strand
CGTACAGACCTTCCTGTATTTGACTGGTTTTAACGTTTGTGTTTTGTTCTGTTTCAGAGATGGGACTTAAGTAGATGTTTCTGGAACAGTACTTTACTTTCACTATTTATTTTTCTGACAACTTTTTACTTTCACTCAATTCACTTAATTTGTTTCCACAAATATCCTGTATTCGTTTTGTTTTAATATTTATTTGGTGGCATGATCAATATTATTTCTTGTCATTACGTGTCTTTTTTCATTCCTGGCTATCACGCACAACAAACGTAAGCTAGTCTACAAAACTGTTGTTGCACTGTTATTACACTGTTGTTACACTGTTGTTACACTGTTGTTACACTGTTTTACACTGTTGTTATACTGTTGTTACACTGTTGTTACACTGTTATTACACTGTTGTTACAACTGTTATTACACTGTTATTACACTGTTATTACACTGTTATTACACTGTTATTACAACTTGTGGTTACACTGTTATTACACTTGTGTTACACTGTTGTTACACTGTTATTACATTGTTGCAGAGATGGGAAGTAAATACCTTGTCACTGTACTTTAGATGTTTCTGGTAACAGTACTTTACTTCACTATCTATTTTTTCTGACAACTTTTTTACTTTCAGTCCTTTACACAAATATCTCTACTTCTTATATTTTCAAACCAGGCTTGTTACTTCAGTTAAAATCTGTCTTTGGTGGCATGATCAATATTATTTCTTGCCATGGTGTGCCTTTATTAATTTCCTGGCTATCACGCACAACAAATGTAAGCTAGTCCACGAAGTGACCATGGAGCAACGCAGAAGGCAAGAAGAGGAATGGCTCCCGTTCTGGATGAGCCAGAGAGAGTTAGCGATGTGGGGGACTGAGAGTACAGACCTTCCTGTATTGACTGGTTTTAACGTTTGTGTTTTGTTCTGTTTCAGAGATGGAAACTTAAGTAGATGTTTCTGGTAACAGTACTTTACTTTCACTATTTATTTTTCTGACAACTTTTTACTTTCACTCAATTCACTTAATTTGTTTCCACAAATATCTGTATTCGTTTGTTTTAATATTTATTTGGTGGCATGATCAATATTATTTCTTGTCATTACGTGTCTTTTTCATTTCCTGGCTATCACGCACAACAAACGTAAGCTAGTCTACAAAACTGTTGTTGCACTGTTATTACACTGTTATTACACTGTTGTTACACTGTTGTTACACTGTTGTTACACTGTTGTTACACTGTTGTTACACTGTTGTTACACTGTTGTTATCACTGTATACAGTTATACTGTTAGTTACACTGTGTTACACTGTTTATTACACTGTATAAGTTACACTGTTATTACACTTGTGTTACACTGTTGTTACACTGTTATTACATTGTTGCAGAGATGGGAAGTAAATACCTTGTCACTGTACTTTAGATGTTTCTGGTAACAGTACTTTACTTCACTATCTATTTTTTCTGACAACTTTTTTACTTTCACTCCTTTACACAAATATCTCTACTTCTTATATTTTCAAACCAGGCTTGTTACTTCAGTTAAAATCTGTCTTTGGTGGCATGATCAATATTATTTCTTGCCATGGTGTGCCTTTATTAATTTCCTGGCTATCACGCACAACAAATGTAAGCTAGTCCACGAAGTGACCATGGAGCAACGCAGAAGGCAAGAAGAGGAATGGCTCCCGTTCTGGATGAGCCAGAGAGAGTTAGCGATGTGGGGGACTGAGAGTACAGACCTTCCTGTATTTGACTGGTTTTAACGTTTGTGTTTTGTTCTGTTTCAGAGATGGGAACTTAAGTAGATGTTTCTGGTAACAGTACTTTACTTTCACTATTTATTTTTCTGACAACTTTTTACTTTCACTCAATTCACTTAATTTGTTTCCACAAATATCTGTATTCGTTTTGTTTTAATATTTATTTGGTGGCATGATCAATATTATTTCTTGTCATTACGTGTCTTTTTTCATTTCCTGGCTATCACGCACAACAAACGTAAGCTAGTCTACAAAACTGTTGTTGCACTGTTATTACACTGTTATTACACTGTTGTTACACCTGTTGTTACACTGTTGTTACACGTGTGTTGTTACACTGTTGTTACACTGTTGGTATAAACTGTTGTTATACTGTTGTTACGACTGTGAGTTACCTGGGTATTACCTGTTATATACACCGTGTGTTACACTGTTTATTAGCGGTACACTGTTATTAGGGCACTGTTGATTACACTGTTATTACACTGTTATTACACTGTGTACACTGTTATTACCTGTTATTACACTGTTATTACACTGTTATGTACACTGTTATTACACTTTGTGTTACACTGTTATTACACTGTGGTTACACTGTTGTTACACTGTTATTACATTGTTGCAGAGATGGGAAGTAAATACCTTGTCACTGTACTTTAGATGTTTCTGGTAACAGTACTTACTTCACTATCTATTTTTATCTGACAAACTTTTTACTTTCACTCCTTTACACAAATATCTCTACTTCTTATATTTTCAACCAGGCTTGTTACTTCAGTTAAAATCTGTCTTTGGTGGCATGATCAATAATTATTTTCTTGCCATGTGTGCCTTTATAATTTCCTGGCTATCACGCACAACAAATGTAAGCTAGTCCACGACAGTGACCATGGAGCAACGCAGAAGGCAAGAAGAGGAATGGCTCCCGTTCTGGATGAGCCAGAGAGAGTTAGCGATGTGGGGACTGAGAGTACAGACCTTCCTGTATTTGACTGGTTTTAACGTTTGTGTTTTGTCTGTTTCAGAGCTGGGAACTTAAGTAGATGTTTCTGGTAACAGTACTTTACTTTCACTATTTATTTTTCTGACAACTTTTTACTTTCACTCAATTCACTTAATTTGTTTCCACAAATATCTGTATTCGTTTGTTTTAATATTTATTTGGTGGCATGATCAATATTATTTCTTGTCATTACGTGTCTTTTTTCATTTCCTGGCTATCACGCACAACAAACGTAAGCTAGTCTACAAAACTGTTGTTGCACTGTTATACACTGTTATACACTGTTGTTACACTGTTGTTACACTGTTGTTACACTGTTGTTACACTGTGTACACTTGTGTTACACTGTTATTACACTGTTATTACACTGTTATTACACTGTTATTACACTGTTATTACACTTGTGTTACACTGTTATTACACTTGTGTTACACTGTTATTACACTTGTGTTACACTGTTATTACACTTGTGTTACACTGTTGTTACACTGTTATTACATTGTTGCAGAGATGGAAGTAAATACCTTGTCACTGTACTTTAGATGTTTTCTGGTAACAGTACTTTACTTCACTATCTATTTTTCTGACAACTTTTTTACTTTCACATCCTTTACACAAATATCTCTACTTCTTATATTTCAAACCAGGCTTGTTACTTCAGTTAAAATCTGTCTTTGGTGGCATGATCAATATTATTTCTTGCCATTGTGTGCCTTATTAATTTCCTGGCTATCACGCACAACAAATGTAAGCTAGTCCACGAAGTGACCATGGAGCAACGCAGAAGGCAAGAAGAGGAATGGCTCCCGTTCTGGATGAGCCAGAGAGAGTTAAGCCTAATTTATACTTATGTCGCCGACACTTTTGAAATGAGTCGCCGACGGAAAAAAAAAGTGTCGCTCAGGCTGCTGCATTTATACTTTGGCAAACAGTCGCCTGTGCTCAAGGTTCGCATGACGTAAACAGAATCATTTACCGTTACATTCATAGCTATGGTTACATTGTTAACGCTTTGTAGCCTAGGTGATCAAACGAAGAAAATGGCTGCAGCTAATTTTGAGAGAGAGGGAGAGAGAGGGGTTGGAGGAATAATAGAGACCATGTCAGTGGAGGAGGAATTGATTTATTAGAGGAGGAGAATTACTAACAGAATTGCTGTTAGCGAGAGAGCAGGGGCACAGAAGGGAGAGACGATGGTGTGTTCGTCCTCTTAACAGGAGTCGAGAGAGCCAGGGAGAGTATCAGCTCGTAAAGCAGATGAGGGAAATTGACCCAGAAATGCACTTCAGATACTTCAGAATGTCAGCCAGTAGGTTCGACGATTTGGTCCACCGCATCCGTCCCTACATCCAGCGTGCCAGCACCCACTCATCACCTGTTACTGTAGCAGAGAGGTTGGCTGTCACACTCCGTATCCTGCTAGTGGGGGCTCACAACAGAGTGTGGCTGCTAGCTACCGACTAGGGTCGGCCACAGTCTCAAGCATCGGGTCCGAAGTTTGCCAGGCCATACACACGGCACTGAAAGATGAGTTCATCCCCTACCCATCCAGAGCTGGGTTCCAGGAAATATCTAGGGATTTTTGGCGATGTGGAACTTCCCCAACTGCATCGGTTGCATTGACGGGAAGCATGTGCAGATCAAAGCCCCTCCATCCGCCGGCAGCGAATATTTCAATTATAAAGGAACACACTCCGTGGTGTTGATGGCAGTTTGCGATGCCCAGTACCGATTCACCATGCTGGACGCTGGGGCCTACGGGAGGCAGAGCGATGGGGGGATTTTTCAAGCCAGTCGGTTTGGGCACGGGCTTCTCCAGGGACACTCCGATCTTCCTCCGCCAGCCGATCTTCCTGAAGTACAGTGCCCATCCCACACACCTTTTTGGGAGATGCTGCTTTCCCCCTACACGCAAATCTGATGCGTCCCTACGGTAAGATTCCTGTTGTTACTGGCCTCACGTTGAAGGCACACAGCACAGCACCTCGTGAGGCTCTTCTGATTGTGCACCGGTAAAACTATCCTGACGGCAACAATTAAATAATTCCCAATAAGTCGCCAAACGGAACGAAAAATTGGTTCCTCCTTTTCCTATGGTTTAGGCTAAATAATAGGAAATTACTGACAGGAAATGTATTACTTATTTATTCAAATGATTATGCTAAACATTTACCTATTATTGACCCTTAAACCCAAATATGGACTGAAATATTCTCTAATAAATCTCTAAATATGAGAGTTGCCTCTGACGAAAATCATACAAAGCATTGTGTCTCTTGTCTAATACTTCTATATGCAGGTACCAATCTTGATGAAGGTAAAAAATCTACAACTATAGGCACTCAAGAGCCAGGAGGCGTGATCGAAAACACCTTTGGAATCATGTCTGCGCGATGGAGGGTCCTAGGTCGGCCCATCGAGTTCAATCCAAAGAAGGTGGTTGATTGTGGTCAATGCCTGTGCGGCTCTCCACAACTACCTGTGTTACACAGACGCTGCAAACTCCTTGCCACTAGGTATTATTAATAAATTCAGGTGTAATAGCAGCAACAGGAATCAAATAGGAATCAAAGATCTTTTAAAAGTCTAGCCTTGTTATACTTATATAATCCAACTCATCACCCCTGTATAATGTGTGTTTGTGCATATTTCATCTGTCAGGTATATCCACAAACTTTACTGACACAGTGTCAGCAGCTCAGGAGATCCAGCCAGGGGAGTGGAGACGGGTGGTTGCCGGGGACAATAACCTCATGGATATTGGGCGTCTGTCAAACGCGAGGGCATCCCAAGCTGCCGTTGCCACCAGGGATGACCTCAAGATGTTTTTCAATCAACACAGGGTCAGGTACCCTGGCAGCTTGACCACGTCAGAAGAGGTCTCCTCAATCCCCACCCGCCACAACAATAACTGCAATAATAAATAATAATATACTGCAATAATAAATAATAATATACATCTCATCAAAATCTTTGATTTCTTTTTTTATTGTGAGACTACTCCTCTGTATTTTGCCCTGCTTGCTACCATCTCAAATAGGAGTTTGTGTATGGCAAACTTTGCTTCGCTCTTCTTCTGTGGAGGCAGTTTTTGGAGCATGCTGGCACCATGTTGCCAAAACACTGTCCTCGTTCTCTGCTCTGGCCTGTCTCTCCTCCCGGATCCTGCGTAGCTCCTCCAGCCTCTCCAGTATTGCCTCTTCCGTGCCTTTCCTCTTTCGGCGCTGGGATGGCTGTGCTGGCCGTGTAGAAGCTGCTGTGATGAAGCTGGCTCTGCTGTGCTGGTCCCAGGAAGATAGCATCCAGGTTCTTCCCTGTTAATAGTTGTTTCTTCCTCATTCTCTGACTAGGAGGCAATGGAAATATTTGTAAAATGTCCAAGCCTTAATTCATAAGCATTGCATATTGAATACCACATTGAGAGGAAATATATATATATATATTTAAATGTAATCTCGCATGATTCCAATCATTTCGCGCATTGTGCCTCATTCAGATTGCTTAGATGTGTATTTAAAGGTAAACAAACTAGTAGCTTCAATGTTTCTGACCCTGCCATATGTAATGTTTGACTGCAGCATAATGACACAATCATACTACTCACCGTCACCTCCTCTCTCTCCGGAAAGTTCGTCATGGTGTGATTGGTGACGCCTGACAAAGTCGTGCATCCATGAGAGGCTTATATAAATGTCAGGGACGCGCTTTCCTCCGGCATCGCCGCTTCTCCCTGCCATACTCTTTTTTGCCTTGTTATACCTGTACACGTACATGCTACTATTATGAGTGACCTTTATTAAAATAACTTAACACTATCTATAATAGCTATTTTATTTGTATTCTGACTGTTGTTAGCTTCATTAGCCACCACCAGGAGGAATTTAACCTTAGCTCTAGCTACCTGTCACGCAGTTTCTTCCACCGGGCCTTGCACTCCACTACTGTCAAGCCAATCGTTTGCGAAATCTCCCCCCATGAATTTACTAGCACTTGATTATCTTTATAAAATGGCAGAGAGGCATTGTAAAGGTGTGGATATTTCCTAACTTGCTCCGCCAATCTCTCCTCTATTCCTTCCATCATAAACAGCTGTTAGAAAACAGCTGTTGAGCGCTCGCTGAAAATTCAAAACAATGAAGTCAACGATGCGTGCCGTCTATCTAGCCAATCACACTTGCGCGACACTATGTGACGACATCAGCGCCAGTAGAAATTTCTCCTGGTAGGCGACACTTCCAAGCGACGGTTTAAAGTGTCGACCGTGACGTAATTTCTGTCGGCGACCTTTTCAAAAGTGTCTGCGACCGAAGTATAATTGGGCTTTAGCGATGTGGGGGACTGAGAGTACAGACCTTCCTGTATTTGACTGGTTTTAACGTTTGTGTTTTGTTCTGTTTCAGAGATGGGAACTTAACTAGATGTTTCTGGTAAACAGTACTTTACTTTCACTATTTATTTTCTGACAACTTTTTACTTCCCTCAATTCACTTAATTTGTTTCCACAAATATCTGTATTCGTTTTGTTTTAATATTTTATTTGGTGGCATGATCAATATTATTTATTGTCATTACGTGTCTTTTTTCATTTCCTGGCTATCACGCACAACAAACGTAAGCTAGTCTACAAAAACTGTTGTTGCACTGTTATTACACTGTTGTTACACTGTTATTACACTGTTATTACACTGTTGTTACACTGTTGTTACACTGTTGTTACACTGTTGTTACACTGTTGTTACACTGTTGTTACACTGTTGTTACACTGTTATTACACTGTTATTACACTTGTGTTACACTGTTATTACACTGTTATTACACTGTTATTACACTGTTATTACACTGTTATGTTACACTGTTATTACACTTGTGTTACCCTGGTTATTACACCTTGTGTTACACTGTTGTTACACCTGTTAATTACATTGTTGCAGAGATGGGAAGTAAATACCTTGTCACTGTACTTTAGGATGTTTCATGGTAACAGTACTTTACTTCACTATCTATTTTTTCTGACAAATTTTTTACTTTCACTCCTTTACACAAATATCTCTACATCTTATATTTTCAAACCAGGCTGTTTACTTCAGTTTAAAATCTGTCTTTGGTGGCATGATCAATATTATTTTCTTGTCATTACGTGTCTTTTTTCAGTGTGTGTCCTGGCTATCACGCACAACAAACGTAAGCTAGTCTACAAAACTGTGTGTTGCACTGTTATTACACTGTTGTTACACTGTTGTTAACAGCGGTTGTTACACTGGGTTATTAACACTGTGTTACAATGTTGTTCCACTGTTGTTACACCACCCCACCCTGGTTTGTTACACTGTTATATACACTGTTATTACACCTGTGTTACACTGTTATTACACTGTTATTACACTGTTATTACACTGTTATTACGCCGGTTATTACACTGTTATTACACTGTTATTACACTGTTATTACACTTGTGTTACACTGTTATTACACTTGTGTTACACTGTTATTACACTAGTGTTACACTGTTGTTACACTGTTATTACCTTGTTGCAGAGATGGAAGTAAATACCTTGTCACTGTACTTTAGATGTTTCTGGTAACAGTACTTTACTTCACTATCTATATTTTCTGACAACTTTTTTACTTTCACTCCTTTACACAAATATCTCTACTTCTTATATTTTCAAACCAGGCTTGTTACTTCAGTTAAAATCTGTCTTTGGTGGCATGATCAATATTATTCTTGCCATTGTGTGCCTTTATTAATTTCCTGGCTATCACGCACAACAAATGTAAGCTAGTCCACGAAGTGACCATGGAGCAACGCAGAAGGCAAGAAGAGGAATGGCTCCGTTCTGGATGAGCCAGAGAGAGTTAGCGATGTGGGGGGACTGAGAGTACAGACCTTCCTGTATTTGACTGGTTTAACGTTGTGTTTTGTCTGTTTCAGAGATGGAACTTAAGTAGATGTTTCTGGTAACAGTACTTTACTTTCACTGATTTATTTTTCTGACAACTTTTACTTTCACATCAATTCACTTAATTTGTTTCCACAAATATCTGTATTCGTTTTGTTTTAATATTTAATTGGTGGATGATCAATATTATTTTTGTCATTACGTGTCTTTTTCATTTCCTGGCTATCACGCACAAACAAACGTAAGCTAGTCTACAAATCTGTTGTTGCACTGTTATTACACTGTTGTTACACTGTTATTACACTGTTGTTACACTGTTGTACACTGTTGTACACTGTTGTTACACTGTCGTTACACTGTCGTTACACTGTCGTTACACTGTTATTACACTGTCATTACACTTGTATTACAACTGTTTATTACACTGTTTATTACACTGTTATTACACTGTTATTACACTGTTATTACACTGTTATTACACTTGTGGTTACACTGTTATTACACTTGTGTTACACTGTTATTACACTTGTGTTACACTGTTGTTACACTGTTATTACATTGTTGCAAGAGATTGGGAACGTAAATACCTTGTCACTGTACTTTAGATGTTTCTGGTAACAGTACTTTACTTCACTATCTATATTTTCTGACAACTTTTTTACTTTCACTCCTTTACACAAATATCTCTACTTCTTATATTTTCAAACCAGGCTTGTTACTTCAGTTAAAATCTGTCTTTGGTGGCATGATCAATATTATTTCTTGCCATTGTGTGCCTTTATTAATTTTCCTGGCTATCACGCACAACAAATGTAAGCTAGTCCACGAAGTGACCATGGAGCAATGCAGAAGGCAAGAAGAGGAATGGCTCCCGTTCTGGATGAGCCAGAGAGAGTTAGCGATGTGGGGGACTGAGAGTACAGACCTTCCTGTATTTGACTTCCTGAGACAGAGGGCTGTCCTTTTGACTCTCTCTCACTCACTCCCAGGTCACTCTATCAGAGGCTTTCAGTCTCTCTCTCTCTCTCTCTCTCTCCCTCTCATCTCTCTCTCTGATCCCCCTTTCCTACAGAGTCCTGATGTGATGATCTCAGATTATATATTCAACACACACACACCCACACACAGACACACACACACACCCACACACACACCCACACACACACCCACACACCCACACAGACACACACCCCCCACACACCCACCCACACAGCCACCCACAGACACACACACCCACACACCCACAGACACACACACTGGGGGGTTCATTTCTGTGATCATGCATGGACCATCAGGATTATAATTATAGATTACACCTGTGTTCAATCCTTCCAGGCAGAGTAAAGTCACACACACAGAGGGGGAGAGAGTGAGAGAGAGAGAGAGAGAGAGAGAGAGAGAGAGAGAGAGAGAGAGAGAGAGAGAGGAGAGAGAGAGAGAGAGAGAGAGGGAGGATACTTGACATTTCTGATCAGGTTAGTTTGGAATGCTAATTGTCACCTAAAATAATAAGTTATGTCTTTACTTCAAAACATACACACACGCACAGATACAAACACACCCACACACTCTCACAGACATTCACACAGACCTTATCAAAAAGGAAACACACCTCAACGCGACCATCTTTCCACACCAGGATGCACAAACACACACACACACACACACACACTGATGAACGTCTTGAGGCTGGGCATGCTGTAGTGCTTACATAGTGTGGCTAAGCACATATTTCATCCCCAAGGCAGACGGCAAAACACTGCTGTGCATATAAGTGTGTGTGTGTGTGCGTGTGTGTTTGTCGAGACTTTGAAGTGACTGTATAGAGCAGGACATCTGGTATACATTGTGTTTGGTCTGTTGTTGTTTGTGGAATGGTTTGTGGTGGTTATCCTACACACACACACACACACACACACACACACACATTAGGAATGTCCCTTTGGATGGAACAGGTTTTTTATCGGGAAGTGTAACCAAACAAACACTGCCGTCATCAATGATCAACACCACCCTCTTCCTCATCCTCCTCTTTCTCACTCATGACAAATAGAACAGAACCTCAAATCTCTCTGCTCTCCGTCTCTCTCTCGCCCTCTCTCTACATCTCTCTCTCTCCTTCACACATTAACTTATTCTCATTCCTTTGCTTGAATTCTGCCCCTCCCTCCCTCCGTCATGTTTCATGGAACAGAGATCTTCAGTTCTGACCATGAATGTTTGAACCCAAACACTGAAACAGTCGTATGATTTGTGTATTTCACATGATTGAGGATTTCATGTTTTATTTCGACAGGAAGCCGATGTTTGGGGTTCTTGCAAAGGCTACAACGTATGTGTGTTCTGGAACCTTATGGTTCTGCGTGGTTCCTCTAGAACTTTACAGTTGTACATGGGTTCCATCTTTTTTTTTAATGGTTCCTACAACTCATGGATCGATTTTAGCAGTAACCAAAAAGTATTCATATCCTCATTTGTTCACATTATATATTTTTTTATTTCAGGAGTACGGTTCTGAATCACGGTAACAAAAACACCATTCATATTTAATAACTATAACAAGATAACATGGATCTATATATCAAACCATATAAACACTTTATATACACAGAGTCCCGGCGTCATGGCAACGTCCTGGGCGGGGAACGGAGTACACCCCTCCCCCCCCCCCCCCCAAAAAAAAAAAATCGGTTACAGGAAGTGTAGAAAAGCGTTTGAACCGCTGGGAGTAGTAGTAGCATGAATGTTACTATAGAAACTATAGAAATACTTCACTCCGCTGGGACAGCCTGAGCTCACAGGATATGGTAGATATATGTCTATATGTGTTGTATATATGCCCATATATTTCTCTGTTCATAATCGCATGAACACACAAAGTGTTTCATCCTCAAACAGTACATCCTCCATTTCTCAAAGTATTAAGTTACACTTGATGAACGAGTCAAAATAGTCAAATAAGTGAAATAACTTTTAGTTTTTTGAATGTAGCAAACTTCCTGAAAATGTTGTGTGTAATGGTGGTCAGCCTTTAGGAGAATGGAGTTCTGGAATCTTACTCTTCCAATGTTCTGACTGGATCAACATTCCACGCTAGCGCTTCTGTTTTAGTTACATCAAGATACAAAAGAAAAATAAACAGGAAAATAATAATTATTACAAGGAAATACAAAATATTAACATTTTAAACACAGTTTAAAATATAACTGAAATTCATATCATATTTCTAAATATAACAATATTTACCAACAGCTTTTATTTATACTAGATCTCTAATCTGAAATATAATAAAAATAGGACTTAAAATAATTTCATATTACAACAACACAGTTAATAGCCATTAATATTAATAACAATAATGACAATATTAGGGTATTGAGAGCAGGGATAAGGGATATCCCATGGCTTGACTAAGAATGAAGAACAAAGAGTCAGTCGTTCTTCATCTCACAAATGCAAAATATTAGCTGGATGCCAAAACAAATTGAGAAATGGCAAATCTCAGTTAAGGAACTCTGTAGCGGAATCTCAGAAAAATGAAACACAACAAGCAGCATACTAATTTATATTTTTTGTACTTAAAAAAAAAAAACTTTCATATCAAAAGGTCAGTGGTGTGGGTTGGTCACAGATTTGACATGAAGAACATTGATCAGTTGAAGAACATTGATCAGTTGAAGAACATTGATCAGTTGAAGAACATTGATCTGTTGAAGAACATTGATGAAACAAAGACCCAGATAGAACACTCAGAATAGAACACCTGAGGTCTGGAAGTTCTAGAGCTAGAACTTTCGTTCTAGAACGCTGCCTCTCTCTCTCTCTATTCAAGGTTTCCAGA
>CM042875.1:0-21564 GCA_023658055.1 Thaleichthys pacificus | reverse complement strand
TACAGTGACAATTTGTAAAGAATATGAATTTTTCAATGGTTGGCAATGTTAGGAGGAATCCGCCATTGCTGCTTGCAGCTATATTTATTATTATTATTATTCTAGTTCCATGGGAGTCAATGGCAGCCCCTAGACCCCTTGGATAACTTTTTGTGAAATTTGGCACACTCATTAAGGACAGTTCCTTCTATACCTACACCAAGTTTCATGTATCCCATTAGACCACTCTAGCGCCACCAATGGGTCAAAGTTGGACTTGTGTTCACACACGCAACTTTTGAACCGTATGACTGATTTTCAAAAATGAGGTACCACTGGATTCCCTGGATCAAGACGACTTCAACGCACCCTATGACGTCAATTTCCGGTTATATAGATTTTCCGCCATTTCCGGTTTTATCAAAAACCTTTGAAAGCCTACTCCTCCTACAATTGTTGTCATATCTTCTTCAAAATTACCAGTGATGATCTTCAGACCAAGCCTCACAAAAGTTATCCCATGGCGTTTTGATTTTCTAAACCGTTTGTCTGGTAAAGCCAATCAAAATTGGCCAAAAAGCAACCAAACAGGAATTTGGGTCAAATCTCAGCAAATATTTGATATATCAACACTAAACTTGGTATATCGGTGGAAGACACTACAACATGTTACCATGTGCAAAGGCAACTTTGTATCTCCAAAAATGATTGATATAAAGCAAATCGAATTTATCGCTAACGCTAAAAAAATGCTTTACACATCCGCCAGTCAAAAACTGATACTCTGATGCAATCACAAGTTCATATGAAGACTCTTGAGAATGTTTAGTACACAAATCTGAGAAAAAGTTGACTGTGAGATGAAAAGTCGATTTTATGTGAATATTTGAAACTAGCAATTCTTGGCTAATTGCTAAGGAAATTTCCAATGTAATGTCTCCCTCTGCTCCTCAGCGCGCGCGCTCCACATTCTCACACACACTCAGCCTTTCCCTTGACACACGCGCAGGCTTGGCAAGACGCATACTCAACATTTCAGGAGAGTGTGGGCTGACCAAGCCCCCACTCATTGCTTGGTCTTTAGCCCATGTGGATCTTGATGGTATTGCATTTCCGATTTTGAATGCAATGGTAAAAAGTTCTCAAAATCCTGAAACATTGATAGTATAGGCCAAGAGTAACTACCACACCACAAATGGCCCAATATCACCCATAGGTGACGCTACAGGCCACGCCCAGATGCACAAAGATACAAGGCTTTCTGGAATGCGTAGGCTCACCAAGCCCCCTCCCTTCACTCCTTGGCTTGAAATAAAAGCCCTTGTGGATCTTAATGGTATTGCATTTCAGATTTGGTATCCCATTGGTAAGTCTACAGCATAGATTTTTCTATACAGTGACAATTTGTGTAGAACATACATTTTTCAATGGTTCGCAATGTTAGGAGGAATCCGCCATTGCTGCTTGCAGCTATATTTATTATTATTACACATCTTCTCCCATTAGAGTCTATGGCAGCCCCTAGAACCATATGGTAAAAAGTTGTGAAATTTGGCACACTCATTAAGCACAGTCCCCTCTTTATATTCACCAATTTTCATGTCACCCATTGGAGCACTCTAGCGCCACCAACTGGTCAAAGTTGGACTTGTGTTTACACACGTAACTTTTGAACCGTATGACCGATTTTCAAAAATGAGGTACCGTTGGGTTCCCTGGATCAAGACGAGTTCAACACACCCTATGACGTCAATTTCCGGTTATATAGATTTTCCGCCATTTCCGGTTTTATCAAAAACCTTTGAAAGCCTACTCCTCCTACAATTGTTGTCCAATCTTCCCTAGATTCGGCAGACATCATCGTTAGAGCAACCCTCACTGTAGTTATCAAAAGGTTTTTGATTTTCAAAACCGTTTGTCCGGTACGACCAATCGGAATTGGCAACAAAGCAACCAAACAGGAAGTTTGGTCATATCTCAGCAAATCCTTGAGAAATCAACACCAAACTTGGTAGGATGACTCGGAACCCTCTTCTGAGGATGTCCAATCAATTTGGTGTCATGTGATCACTGGGCGTGGCCGCAGGATGCAAAAATGTGTTTTGGCCAATAACTGTTGATTCGTTTGCCTTTATTAAGTGATTCCTTTGTCCTACAAATGTTTTCCAATTTTCACCAAATTTGGCAGAGATCATCTTCAGACCAAGCCTCACAAAAGCCATCATATGTTTTTTGGATTTTCAAAACCGTTTGCCCGGTACAGCCCAACACTAGCTAGCTGAAATAGCCATGTCATGTACTTTAATGTTTTTCTCCCATTGATAGGTAGCTAGCCACTTAGCATAGCTAACTTACCACATAATGTCAGACGCTTGGCGTAGCGACTTCCACCATTGGCAGACGCTTGGCGTAGCGACTTCCACCATTGGCAGACGCTTGGCGTAGCGACTTCCACCATTGGCAGACGCTTGGCGTAGCGACTTCCATCATTTCAGACGCTTGGCGTAGCGACTTCCATCATTGGCAGACGCTTGGCGTAGCGACTTCCACCATTGGCAGACGCTTGGCGTAGCGACTTCCACCATTGGCAGACGCTTGGCGTAGGGACTTCCACCATTGTCAGGCGTAGCGACGGTTGTGGGTTGTTCAGGTGTGTGAGGGCACTAATCACCCCCCATAGGCGTAGCGGCGTCCATGATTGTCAGGCGCTTGGCGTAGCGGTCTCCATGATTGTCAGGCGTAGCGACGGTTGTATGTTGTTCAGGTGTGTGAGGGCACGAATCACCCCCCATAAGGGACCAGAATTCACAATGCTCAGCCGTGTGTGCACCGCTGTTATAAAGGACTCGACACTCTCACCGGGGTCTTGGCTCCGTCTGTTGAAGCATGCTCTTTCGAAGATAACATTCCGCTTGCTAACACAATGTGCCGTGAACGCCTCCGTGACGGCGTTGTTAGACTTCTTCTGTTCGTCCGTGAGGGGTAAAACTTTAAGAACAAGGCATTCACTTGAAACTCTTGTTTATCCAGTCCTGACGCTATTCTGTAGCGTCCAAAGCGTTTAATCCATCTCGGCCATTCATTAGCATTGGAGAAGTCCAACTTGCCTTGCGGCGCTAGATGGTGCTAACTGTTGCGGCGGTATCTCTCCGTCATTCATTCTTGCTTCCTCCGGACGTTACTTTTCTAAATCATGTTTAGTTCGCCTCTTCTACTCCAGTTCGTCCTTCTCCACTCCATTTTACTTCTGACATCATGTTAAGTTGTGTGTACTCATAACTGAATAAAGACACAGAGAGATGAGATACGTGTACCCAGTGGTGTTCTGTCGTTTTTTTTATATCTGTACTTTATTTTACTAGTTATATTTCAGTTCACTTTCACTTAACCACATTTGCAAAGAAAACTGATACTTTGACTCCGATACATTTCCCCTGAAACCTTCGTTACCCGCTACAAAATCAAATCTGTCTTTAGAAAAAAAAAAGAATCATGAGACAGGGACTGTGGTGGAACACAGACTGCAAGCAAGCAGGTTTGGCGAATCAGTGGTCCTAGCTTGCAAGTTGAATCATTGGTTAATCACTTTAATGCACAATTGCAAACAAGTGCTCTCAATGCTAGCTAGCGAGCGTGGTCCGTGTACCTTGTGGCCATTGGTTTTTCTATTTTGCAACCCATGTTGACAAACGCAAAATAGGGCCGTAATATAGTTTTGTCACTTTAAGTCGAACACACATTTAAGTATTACGGCTTGTTTTTGGTTGTTTCGGGTTTTTTGGAATAATGAAATAACCATATAACACAAATGGTATAACGAGCCATTAATCGTTGTCCACCAATGGCCACCAAACCAATGGCCACAAGGTACACGGACCGAGCGTCTACATGAGTAGAATTCCACTCTACAATGACTGATTTCATGATGGAAGCAGAAATGGAAGCACCTGCTACTCCCGCAACAAACGTTGGTGGTGACGAAGACCAACACCGGTTGCCATATTTGCAAGACATTTTTTCTTATGTTGGAGTGAAAGATTCTTCGTACCGGATGAAGTGCATATGCTTACCCAAAGCTACTGACATATTGGCATTCAAAAACTCCACAAACTCCTCAGGAAACACATTGAGGTAAATTAAGATTAATCCCATGAGCTGCAACGTTTCAACACAACTCCTTGTCCTTGGTCATGGTGGCCACAGCACTTAAAAGAATAAACTTCATAATTCAAAAAATTCTGACCCTTTGCTTTTTTATTAACAGCATTTACTTGTACTTTTACTTTCAATACTTAAGTACATTTAATATCAGAGAATTACTTTTGATACTTAAGTACAGTAAATATCAGATACTTTAAGACTTTTACTCAAGTAGTATTTTAATAGGTGACTTTTCACTTTTACTAGAGTCATTTTCCAGTAAGGTATCTTTATTTTATTTTTAAGTATGGCTTTTGGGTACTTTATACACCACTGTGTGTACTCCACGTGAACGTTTACTTCAACTAGTCCCTCCACCAAACAGTCCCTGTCACACTATATTCGAACTATAGTTCCAGGTATAGCATGGATTTCCCCCACAACCATGACATATCTCCAATCCCTGTCTGCTATCGTAGATAGGTGCTTAAAGGGGTCATTGACTGCAAACCGAGTTTACCTTGTCATAGTTGAATAATGACAGTTCGGTGGGTAAAATAGACATACAGTGAACCTCAAAGTCCATTAAAGGTCACATGACATGCTGTTTTTGGATGCTTTTATATAGGCCTTAGTGGTCCCCTAATACTGTATCAGAAGTCTCTTTCCCGAAATTCAGCCTTGGTGCAGAATTACAGCCACTACTAGCAGTCCCACAAGGAGCTTTCCTCAGAAAGCGCTGTTTTGGTGTCTGTAGCTTTAAATGCTAATGAGGAGCGGAGGGGCGGCACCATGCGCTAATGTTTACAACGGATGTATCGCAATGGCTGTAACCCCGTTGCTGTAAAATACCTCGAATTTGCCCATTCTCATCTGATAACCCTGGTTTGCAGAGGTACACACTCAGTCATTTCAATGAGGGGAAAGGTGGATATCGCGCGCGCCATAACACCAACAGCAGAACGTTTATCCAAATAACAAAGAAGTGTACAACACTCACGTACAGCATATGTATTCACACTTATACTTGATGCTATCTACCTTTCCATAGCGACAGTAACTCAGCTGTTAGCTGCAGAGCTAATGTTACAGCCACATTCTAAGGGTAGCAAGCTAGGTAACCATATACAGTAAAGCTACAAAATGATATAGCGTTAGTTAACTTACTTGTCCGAGGTTAGTAGCTGGACGAAGGAGAGTTAGTACTGATCCAGAATTTAATTTCAGCAAGGCCAGTTTTGTATTAGCTCAAGTTGAGGAAACAGTCGTGGCTGAAGTGTTTGGCACAGACATACAAAACAAATGCGCCTACAACAGAAGTTGTGTATGTGCATTTTCAGCGAAAATAAAATTAAGATACTGATTGTTTAGAGGCTCGGATGACGGAACTACAAAAATACTTGTGTGTTGATTTGTACATCCAAGCACTGAGCAACTGTTATGCTTCGTTCGTTTGCTAGCCATGGCATGATGTCTCTGCAGGAAAACACGATATTGCACTCGCCCTTGCACAATCGTAGCTCAATTCCTCATTGGCGGGCCAGATTATCTGGGCGGGCACAGCAGAGAGAAGGGCGGTAGCCTGGCTCCTTGTTACGTCAATAAGAGGAGATTTTCAAACCGAGCGTTTGAGCCTTCATTTTCTCAAAGGCATAGAAGAACACCCAGGGCTTGGTTTACACCTAGCGAAAATTCTAGCCACTGGGGGACCAAAGGCAGGCTAGGGGAACTCATATTAATGTTAAATAACCTCCTAAAGTGAAGTTTTCATGTCATGTGACCTTTAACACCTCTTTCCTATGCAAATCTCACAATTTGAAACTGCTGCTGTAAAACAGTCGGTTTTACCTTTGTGACGTCACAAAGGTGACTTCACCTTTTTTGGCTCTGGTCTGTACTTTGTCACATCCCAACATTTGCTGCGCGCTGCTCTGTGTACTTCCACGGGAATTACAAAGAAGAAAGTTTGGAAGTTTTTCAAAGATATTGAAAATGGACTACAGTCATAAATGCAGTGTTCCAGGCTGTACAGAGGATGCTGACACTTTTCATAGTCTTCCCAAGGAACCAAACACTCAACGGGAATGGCTGATGTTTGAAGATCCCTGTGAAGTTCGACACTCAATTATTAATTTGCTCGCACCATTTCACCAAAGACAGTTTTGAAAACCTTACACAATATAAAGCAGGATTTGCTAAGCCGCTGTTGCTGAAAAGAGGTGCTGTTCCGACCGTATGCTCATCACAACCGCAAGCTGTAAGTATGATTTTGTCGCTAACAATTATTAGCAATGCTAACGTATCCTGTATCTAGCATAGGTAGAATGTGTGATGATTTAGTTTTTTGGCAATGGGGCTAACGTTATTTTATTTTCCTGACTGTTTCATTCGAATAAGTAACCTGTGTTGTCATGTAAATCTACAATTCACGATGCATGTTTGGCTATGTTGCGTCTTTGCTCCGCAGCTTCACTCATTGTAAACCAACCAATTCGCGGGCAGCTCATCTATATATTCATGAGCATACCATAAAAGGGAGAAAACCTCTCGTTTTATTCCAGGGTTATTTCACAGGGTTGCATTAGGGCGCATAGAAGAGCACCCGGGCCATTTTCAGCCCAACCAATGTTACATACCCTATTCGGAGACCTTAAGGAACAGTGTGAAATACCCTATAAAATCAGTCAATGACCCCTTTGAAAGTAACTCCCCTACGAATCAAAATGGCTGTGCCTCTAGCCTTTATTGAAAGGTTTGAGTGGTATATCTGTTGTATCCACTTACACCTGAGCCTAGCATGTGAGTCATTCAGGTGCATTAAGGTGTTGATATCTGCTTGAGGACGTTTTGACTTATACAGTGAGGGTTATTCTTAGACCAGTCCTGGGGGGTATTCCAGGTAGCGGGTTTAGTGAAAACTCTGAGTTGATTAACCCTGAAAAGTGGCATACTTCGGGTTTTCTGTTCCAGAAAGAGAGGTAACGAAACCATTTTCGTTACCTCTTACAAGTTTCCATTGTAACTTACTCCATGAAACTTCCATGCCAAACTCTGCGTTTCTACCTATCCCCTCCCACTTTCTGAGCCTGTGTTGGCAGACATGGGATATCCTTTCCTGGTTCAGTCGACCAATCTCGAACAAAATTGTATTCGCTTAGTTATATGCCGGGAGAGGATTTTAAGACTGTGATTCGATGTGCTTTAATTCCCTGATGAATACCTAGGTTAACGTTACCGTTTCACAACATCACAATCTGTAATTTATTTTAGCAACATTCTCAGCCCTTAGGCCTACATCGCTAATGTTACTCGCCATGGACGTGCACTCAGAACTGACCAAATGCTTTTTCACACTGAAATAAAGACAAATAATTGAAATTGTATTTGGTATTCTTCATTGCCTACAAATAGAAATCTAACAATGAGTATGTTTATCGGCTATTGTTCCTACAATTTACATGATTCACCTGTGACCATGCACCGTCCTGTAACTGGTGTTTCAGCAAATCTATTTCAAGATTGTAGGGGGTCAATATTGACCAAACAACCAAAACTAATTCCCCTATGGGTTGAAGGAAGATGGGAAACTGAACAGTGTATTAACATTAACCAAATAATGCCAATACCAATGGAATTACAGTTATTTGACTCTATGGGTTCAATCAGAGCAAGAATTGTCAAAGTAAGGTTAAATAATATAATCATTGAATCATATTGCAAATGAATGAAATCAATGAAGGTTAACTCTTACCTACTCTACCATGATTATTGTTAACCAGAGATAGAAAGCAAGAGGTGAGGAAGAAGGAGTAGGACATGCCAGAGCTGAGGAGAAGGTCTCAGGAGATCAAGAATCCACAGATGCTTCACAATTCCTTTTATACCCAAGAACAACTAATCACACCACAATATTGACCCTTACTTATCAACATGACTAGCAATGCTACAGTAAATTACACAATGATGTGTGAGAGCCATCAAGTTGAGACTCAAATCCAGTAACTCCATATTTTACCATATGAGAGGTGGGGGCAGGTTGATAGCCTTACAAGATCAGCCTTTATTCTACTGCCCTAAGTACACCATCTCTTGGTCAAAATAGAAATTCTGCAAATTCAACTATTAATATTCATATAGGCTATTGTTCCTACAATTAACATCACCTGCTGTGACCATGCATCCTCCTGTATCTAGTGTTCCAGTAAATCTTTTTCAAGATTAGCCTGTAGGCCTACACCATCTCTTGGTCAGTTTTTGGCACTTTCTTCATGAGGTGCAGCTTGTACAACTAATTTACTTGTAACTGGGAATACATGAGATTGCATTACATTTCACAGTTCCACATGCAGAATTCACCTGCCATTAAATGAACATCTCACTGTATACTGCATCCATACTGCATCATTTTATATTCATTATTCTCATAATGTCAGTGGCTGACATTATGAGAATAATGAATATAAAACGATCCTGATCCTGTTGAACAGAGCATGGATGCAGTATACAGTGAGCCTATATACTGCATCCACACAAGCCTGTAAATAAAAGTACATGGAAGAGAACTACCAGTAGCTACCATACATAATTCTCTGCATCCATTTCTGAGGCAGCAATCAATTTCTCTTTGTCATCTTAATCATCATCATCATCCTTTGATGAAAAGCATTCTGTTGGGGGAAACTGCTACTACAAGTTGAAATAGGCACCAATTGATATTTACTTTGTATCATGTTGAATATGATTAAAACCAAGGTGACGTTGAGGCTACAATCACAAGCGTATAGCCTAAGCAAAATATGTCTTACCTGTTCGTAGTATGTTTTTATATTTAATATAACATTGAACATGCTACCACCAAGTGGTGGACTACCAAGTCCACCACTTTTTCTCCTGTAATATTAACAGACAGTGGGGTTAAATGTTCAATGTATGGACTTGGCTATTACATTCAAATTTCTGCATTGACTTGGCAGTTTGTCTCTCACGCCAATTGTATACGCCGTGTTGCTTTTTTCTGGCATATGTGCTCAGATTGACCATAAACACTAAATAAAACTTAGATCTGAAGTGTGGTGAAGTAGGTGGATCCTAGTATCGGAGCTCCATTGATGTTGGCTTTTAATAGTTCTCATGCCCGCGCTTAACTCAGAGTTGACGTACTCCGAGTTGAGTTAACAAATTCAAATGAGCTTTTCTGGAACCGAGTTTTTGGAGTTTCCCGTTTTAGAGTAACTCAACTCAGAGTTCAGGGTTAAGCTCAGAGTTTGTCAAACCCGCTACCTGGAATACCCCCCTGGCTTGCACCGTTTCTGGGGATCTGCAATAAACATACAAATCATTGCTGAGACATACCATAAGACTGCTATGGGCTTCTATAAGTGTGAAGGGACATTTTTTACTTTCCAAGTGGTTATGTTCTTTTAGGTACAATAGATAAAGTATGTGGGTATGACAAAATCAGAAATCCTTTCAAATAATTAGCACTGAGTTTAGAGTTTGCTGATAATTGACAATTACCACATAGATTCAGTAGCTGTCATCAGTCTGTCGCCTGTACTTTAATCTGTTACTGTAAAATAACTGCATAAGTATCCAACCTGATTGTACAGAAAACATGAGTACAAAGGTCAACAATGAGGACTCACCCACTCCTATTTTAGTTTACAACCCCTCATTCATTCTGCTGAAGGAAGCACAGACAACAGACGCAAGATGAGAAAAGTTCTAGTTTTTGGTGTTGCTTTTGCCTTATTCTTCTTTGTTCAGTGTATGCCAGGTAAGTGGAAATCATACATCAATTAAAGATAACACATTTTTGTCATGCAAACAAAATTATAATTTATTGTCACATTTGTCTTTTTTACATTAAGAACTATGCTTGGCTAATTTCTAAAGATATACCTGCTTGGATGATTTCTAAATGTAGTAGAAAAAAAAGTAATTTTAATGTTTCATTCTTAAATTTTGACACATCCCTGAATATGGAAAGATTTATGCTCAGGGTCTTCCTTCTTGGCATATACATTCCAAAGAGGAAGGTGGAATTCAACTTGAAAAACTGATATTTAAATCTAATATTTATTACATAAATACTGTCCCGATATGTATTTATCGTTTATATTGTGATTATTTCAATAGAGTTCAAAGGTTCATACCTTTTATGATCCTAGTATCACTCTGACAACACAGTTTCATTGACGGTTAAAGGTTTCACATTGTGTGGTTAAGGCCTGATAAAACATGGACATCATTTTGGTGTAACAAAGTGAACCTGAAGCCTGAATCTGATAAAGGGAGTGACAAATTTTCCCTGACAGATGTATTTATCATATATTTTATAACTTATTCTTTCAATAGAATAAAGTCAAATTTACAAATTGTCATGTGATAACTGAATTTAAAACTACCTCAAGCTTTTAATTATCCAGCTGACAGGCAGATGTTCAGAACACAGATGAAAAAGGCACTGTCAAAGCCGAAATCATATAGAATGTATTATTATGAGATATTTCCTTAAAAGGACCCAATAACCAATCTTTAGCTAATCATTATTAAACTGAAACTAAACTACATCAAGGGCGGCCTCCCCCACACAGAATAAAAAATTAAAAAATACCCAGGCATGGAAGGGAAATGCTTGTTTTCAGGAATTATAAGATCTGGATTCAATGTATTTTTAAAAAGAGTTATTAAAACATGTAAACTGAAATCTGTAAAGTGGTGAGTGCTGAAGCCTTGCCATAAATGACACATTTACTACAGTTATAGAGTAAGGGAGTGGGCCTCTTGGTGACAGAGCTAGTTTGACATTAGTCAAAGGAGAGATACTGCTAGATCATATGCAGAAAATCATAGAACATTGTGTATTGTAATATTTGTTCCTCTGACAAATATTTTGGTCTTTAATATAGGTAGAGTTGAGTCCTCATGCCGTAACTGTTGCATTCCTTTAGGATACAAATAGTTTAAAGAGTACATCTCCCATTATATGTATATTCAATACTGTGAAGTTATGTTCCTCCCTGATTTGACAGTATCTTTCTTTGATCCAACAGATTTCTGTACCATTCCCAAGAATGAGGGCACAGGCACAGACATCCAGATTGTTTTGTATTATAATGCCACCAGGGACAAGTGCTATCCTTTCAGATACACAGGAGTAGGAGGGAATGGCAATCGCTTTGGAAATGAGAGGGAGTGCATGAGGAACTGCTCTGCTAACGCAGAGGATGTGTACCCTATAGATGGTGAGACAACACAAATTGTTAGTCAACTAATGCTGAAAGAAATAAGTCATGCACTATACAAAAGCAAAACTGGCCTGTCCCCATTAACTATGTCTATAAGGAGGTGCTGTGGACATGTTATTCCGATCATTTTAGCAGAGAAATGTCCGTTTATAACAGTCATAAACCAAGGACTTTGGCCTATATCCGCAGGAAGAGGTTTTATGGCTTCATGAATGTATGAAGGGAGGCTGGCAAAGACTGACAATACACCTTATGTAGCAGTACACACTTATAGTATGTTTTCCTAGCTGCAGTGACATGTTGGCTTGTTTAAAAAAAATTACAAAATACAACACAGCTCAGCAAATCAAATTGAGAGAGCAAAAGATGGGTCAAAAATGCTGAGTTGAAGTTTGGGCAATTTACCTCTCAGAGGCAGTGTCATATTTTGCCTGAAGAGCTAGTTCAAAGTACACTCTCAGAAACAATTGTATCAGTTTAGATAGTCCTCCCCCCAGTTCTTTATTAGCAAGACAACTGGTATGGCATATTCATGTACTAGGCTAGTGTGTATTATATCCACATTCCATACCTTGTAATAAATGTTTTAGTGTTAAAATACTTAAAACATTTGGGAAACCTTAGCATTACAATCTGCCACCATGTGCTGAACAAATGTAACACCTCAAGTAGTGAAATCCTGAGAGAGAAAAAACATTAATATTGCATTAATTATTCCTTCTTTAGAAACAATATCTTGTCACTTTCCGAAGGCTACTGGTGAATGCTATGGCAACTATTTGCGTTTCTACTATGACCCCATCCATGAAAAATGCAAGTCATTCTATTATACTGGCTGTGTTGGGAATGGAAACAGATACTTAGATCCGTTCAGATGCAACGCTACATGTGCTAGTATCAAAGGTAAGGTAAGGTTAAACAACTTTTATACAATTAAAATATCTTCTTAACTAGTACATTTGTCATTTGTAATGTGTTGCATTATCTGTCAAAAGATGACGGTGATACTGATGAGGATTTAGAAACGGACACACCAATTGGTGAGTTGGGATTTAAGAATACTGGCTTAATAGCATTAAGGTTTTTATTTTTTTAATGGTTTTGTTAAAGAAAATGTTATTTTTTCAGCATTGATTCTCGGAATTGTGTTTGGTCTCGCCGGCGCAATCATCCTCATCTTTGCTATTGTTTTAACTATGAAGAGCAAGTAAGAACCACTACACTGTTTAATGTGTTTTAGTTCATTTCTTAGATAAGGACAAAACATTTAATAATGAAAGATAGATTTTCCATTTGTTCTACTCTAGCATATCAAGTTCAGTCATAACAATTGTTTTTACAGGAATAAATCAGAAAGTGCTACAAAGAAAAGCAAAGAACTTCAATCTGAAGCACCTTTAAAAGACGAAGGCATAGAAATGGCTTAGTGGTGCCACCAGTTCATCAAATCAACGTCTTCATCCTGGCCTTACTAAGAATTGGTGGTGGGCAGTAACAAACAATGACACTACAAAACTAAGTGTTGTTTATTGTCATTGTTTTGATCATGGGAGTGTCACAATTTGTATTTTCATATAAATAAATAAAAAGGCAGGTGTCCAAATAAAGTTATGTGCACACACTTTCTTACAAGGACCGGACATTTGGAACCCTTGCAATGCCTATTTATCTTCCTCAACATTGCATTTTTAGGCCTAAGTAATTTCAGTTTTTGTTGCACACTATATGGCGTAGACTAGACCAACTATATGTTTAATAGCTTCCACAATGTGTTGTATTTTTTCCTGCTTTCATGTTTTAGTTTCTAAAGTGTTTTGTTGAATGGGTGTTGTTGGGTGCAATAAAAGGAAATAGATAAGACCTATACTTACTAATCAATATATTTTCTAACTGATTTTGAGTTTTTAACTGACTGAGTTTTTTAAAATAAAGTTTGTCAAACTTATAAACCACTAAAACTTTAATAAAAAAACGTTAAATGCATTTTTTATGGAGATATTCTTACACTATTCTGAAATCATTAAGCCTATCATTATGCATAGAATGTAAATACATACGTTACAAAATGTGCTTGCAATTGCCTATTCACTCCTTGCTTGTGACTGGGTGTGGAGCTAGGATTAGCACATGCATATGCTTCCTTGTTGGGCTAACTGTGTTATGCTTGCTAGTTTAGTTTTGACCGGCAACATAGTGTTGTTGCTGGTCCACAAATGCCCTAATAATAAACGCATAGAATAGGGATCGCTTCTCTTGCTAGGTGACCTGTTTGCCTGACTCGCATTGCCTTGTCACGGGACGTCCATTGAAAATGACGTTACATCTCCCAAAACGTTCAGCACAGGTTGTTACCTGAAGCCTCCACAATGACGACTGCAAGAACGACTGAGACACTCATATATGTACATTTGCAAACGTATCGTTATCTGCGCCATGGCCAACCCGCAGAAAGCGCACGCTGTGATACTTCAGTTTACATCGTATTTACCAAACCTGCAGTTCATCGGGTAATCAGCGCCTTTCTCCGCCCACTATACCGTAAATTGTGAGCATTTAAACACACAATTGAATGGGCCTGCTCTCTTTCTATCATGGATCAGCCACCAAAGTCAAAACAGCAAAAAAACAAAGATTTAGTGATAACGAAATAGATGTGCTTGTTTATGAGGTAACAGGTAATTTAATCAAATCAAATGTATTTGTATAGCCCTTTTTACACGCAAGCATGTCACAGAGGGCTTCACATACGCCCATAGAACTGCCCCTCAACCAACCTAAACCCTCAAGGAAGACAAGGAAAAACTACCAACAAGAGAAAAAATGGAAGAAACCTTGGGAGGAGCAATTCAGAGGGATCCCCTCCTCCAGAGACGGTTGGTGAGAGAGAGGAGCAGAACACAGGCTAAACATAGTCATACAGTTCAACTTTATAGATGTAGGACAGGACCGGGAGACTCGCTGTTGGCCGTCATGGAGACTGGTTTCCGGTTGGCGACCAGGTCCAGCGTTGGCCGACCGACGACCAGGCAGGTGCTGACAGCTCACACCCCCCACACCACAAGGGATGTGTGTGGGGGGGACGGGACAGAGAGGGGAGAGCAGGGATTAGAGAATGCCAGGAGCAGCTAACAGTTACAGTCATAATAGAATGAGATCACCACCGGTCAAGTGTGGACTAGTGCAGCAATTTAACAGAGCAAAAAGGGGTATTTGATGCAGCCCCACGCACCAAGACAGCGACAGCCCCCCTCGGTTGGAACATGAAATCTGTTCCAGGGGAAAGAACTCTAAAATAAGTTATACTTATACGAATAAGGATGAAAACAACCCGACCCCCGTTGTCTCCAACTAGTAACAGAAACAATAACAAATATAGCTGCAAGCAGCAATGAGGTGGCCAAGCAGTCAAATGACCCATAAAACATGTTAGACATCCTCAGAAGATGTTTACACTCGTAAACATCTTCTGAGGATGTCTAACATGGAAGTTGGGTCGTATCTCAGCAAATCTTTGATGGATTCACACCAAACTTGTTGTGTGTACTCACACACAACAAGTTTGGTGTGAATCCATCAAAGATTTGCTGAGATACGACCCAACTTCCTGTTTGCTGGCTTAACGGCACATTTTGATTGGCCGTACCGGGCAAACGGTTTTGAAAATCCAAAAAACATATGATGGCTTTTGTGAGGCTTGGTCTGAAGATGATCTCTGCCAAATTTGGTGAAAATTGGAAAACATTTGTAGGAGGAGTAAAGAAAACACGTTTTTTTAGTCATTTAAAATGGCGGCCGCATCAATTCGGATGTTATCACAAGTTATCATGTGTCACACACTGGATGTCCCATGATATCATGAGACAAAGGAATCACTTAATAAAGGCAAACGAATCAACAGTTATTGGCCAAAACACATTTCTGCATCCTGCGGCCACGCCCAGTGATCATATGACACAAAATTGATTGGACATCCTCAGAAGAGGGTTCCGAGTCATCCTACCAAGTTTGGTTTTGATTTCTCAAGGATTTGCTGAGATATGACCAAACTTCCTGTTTGGTTGCTTTGTTGCCAATTTTGATTGGTCGTACCGGACAAACGGTTTTGAAAATCAAAAACCTTTTGATAACTACAGTGAGGGTTGCTCTAACGATGATGTGTGCCGAATCTAAGGAAGATTGGACAAAAATTGTAGGAGGAGTAGGCTTTCAAAGGTTTTTGATAAAACCGGAAATGGCGGAAAATCTATATAACCGGAAATTGACCTCATAGGGTGTGTTGAACTCGTCTTGATCCAGGAAATCCAACGGTACCTCATTTTTGAAAATCGGGCATACGGTTCAAAAGTTACGTGTGTAAACACAAGTCCAACTTTGATTAGTTGGTGGCGCTAGAGTGCTCCAATGGGTGACATGAAAATTGGTGAATATAAAGAGGGGACTGTGCTTAATGAGTGTGCCAAATTTCACAACTTTTTACCATATGGTTCTAGGGGCTGCCATAGACTCTAATGGGAGAAGATGTGTAATAATAATAAATATAGCTGCAAGCAGCAATGGCGGATTCCTCCTAACATTGCGAACCATTGAAAAATGTATGTTCTACACAAATTGTCACTGTATAGAAAAATCTATGCTGTAGACTTACCAATGGGATACCAAATCTGAAATGCAATACCATTAAGATCCACAAGGGCTTTTATTTCAAGCTAAGGAGTGAAGGGAGGGGGCTTGGTGAGCCTACCCATTCCAGAAAGCCTTGTATCTTTGTGCATCTGGGCGTGGCCTGTAGCGTCACCTATGGGTGATATTGGGCCATTTGTGGTGTGGTAGTTACTCTTGGCCTATACTATCAATGTTTCAGGATTTTGAGAACTTTTTACCATTGCATTCAAAATCGGAAATGCAATACCATCAAGATCCACATGGGCCTTTGCTAAAGACCAAGCAATGAGTGGGGGCTTGGTCAGCCCACACTCTCCTGAAATGTTGAGTATGCGTCTTGCCAAGCCTGCGCGTGTGTCAAGGGAAAGGCTGAGTGTGTGTGAGAATGTGGAGCGCGCGCGCTGAGGAGCAGAGGGAGACATTACATTGGAAATTTCCTTAGCAATTAGCCAAGAATTGCTAGTTTCAAATATTCACAAAAAATCGACTTTTCATCTCACAGTCAACTTTTTCTCAGATTTGTGTACTAAACATTCTCAAGAGTCTTCATATGAACTTGTGATTGCATCAGAGTATCAGTTTTTGACTGGCGGATGTGTAAAGCATTTTTTTAGCATTAGCGATAAATTCGATTTGCTTTATATCAATCATGTTTGGAGATACGAAGTTGCCTTTGCACATGGTAACATGTTGTAGTGTCTTCCACCGATATACCAAGTTTAGTGTTGATATATCAAATATTTGCTGAGATTTGACCCAAATTCCTGTTTGGTTGCTTTTTGGCCAATTTTGATTGGCTTTACCAGGCAAACGGTTTAGAAAATCAAAACGCCATGGGATAACTTTTGTGAGGCTTGGTCTGAAGATCATCACTGGTAATTTTGAAGAAGATATGACAACAATTGTAGGAGGAGTAGGCTTTCAAAGGTTTTTGATAAAACCGGAAATGGCGGAAAATCTATATAACCGGAAATTGACGTCATATGGTGCGTTGAACTCGTCTTGATCCAGGGAATCCAATGGTATCTCATTTTTGAAAATCGGTCATACGGTTCAAAAGTTGCGTGTGTGAACACAAGTCCAACTTTGACCCATTGGTGGCGCTAGAGTGGTCTAATGGGATACATGAAACTTGGTGTAGGTATAGAAGGAACTGTCCTTAATGAGTGTGCCAAATTTCACAAAAAGTTATCCAAGGGGTCTAGGGGCTGCCATTGACTCCCATGGAACTAGAATAATAATAATAATAAATATAGCTGCAAGCAGCAATGGCGGATTCCTCCTAACATTGCCAACCATTGAAAAATGCATATTCTTTACAAATTGTCACTGTATATAAAAATCCATGCTGCAGACTTACCAATGGGATACCAAGTCTGAAATGCAATACCATCAAGATCCACAAGGGCCTTTATTTCAACCCAAGGAGTGAAGGGAGGGGGCTTAGTGAGCCTACCCATTCCAGAAAGCCTTGTATCTTATTGCATCAGGGCGTGGCCTGTAGCGTCACCTATGGGTGATGTTGGGCCATTTGAGGTGTGGTAGTTACTCTTAACCTATACTATCAATGTTTCAGGATTTGGAGAACTTTTTACCATTGCATACAAAATCAGAAATGCAATACCATCAAGATCCACAAGGCCTTTGCTAAAGACCAAGGAGTGAGTAGGGGCTTGGTCAGCCCACACTCTCCTGAAATGTTGAGTATGCGTCTTGCCAAGCCTGCGCGTGTGTCAAGGGAAAGGCTGAGTGTGTGTGAGAATGTGGAGCGCGCGCGCTGAGGAGCAGAGGGAGACATTACATTGGAAATTTCCTTAGCAATTAGCCAAGAATTGCTAGTTTCAAATATTCACAAAAAATCGACTTTTCATCTCACAGTCAACTTTTTCTCAGATTTGTGTACTAAACATTCTCAAGAGTCTTCATATGAACTTGTGATTGCATCAGAGTATCAGTTTTTGACTGGCGGATGTGTAAAGCATTTTTTTAGCGTTAGCGATAAATTCGATTTGCTTTATATCAATCATTTTTGGAGATACGAAGTTGCCTTTGCACATGGTAACATGTTGTAGTGTCTTCCACCGATATACCAAGTTTAGTGTTGATATATCAAATATTTGCTGAGATTTGACCCAAATTCCTGTTTGGTTGCTTTTTGGCCAATTTTGATTGGCTTTACCAGACAAACGGTTTAGAAAATCAAAACGCCATGGGATAACTTTTGTGAGGCTTGGTCTGAAGATCATCACTGGTAATTTTGAAGAAGATATGACAACAATTGTAGGAGGAGTAGGCTTTCAAAGGTTTTTGATAAAACCGGAAATGGCGGAAAATCTATATAACCGGAAATTGACGTCATAGGGTGCGTTGAAGTCGTCTTGATCCAGGGAATCCAGTGGTACCTCATTTTTGAAAATCAGTCATACGGTTCAAAAGTTGCGTGTGTGAACACAAGTCCAACTTTGACCCATTGGTGGCGCTAGAGTGGTCTAATGGGATACATGAAACTTGGTGTAGGTATAGAAGGAACTGTCCTTAATGAGTGTGCCAAATTTCACAAAAAGTTATCCAAGGGGTCTAGGGGCTGCCATTGACTCCCATGGAACTAGAATAATAATAATAATAAAACTAACAATAACAATAGGTTTCCTCCTTACGGAGGAATCCTAATAAATATAGCTGCAAGCAGCAATGGCGGATTCCTCCTAACATTGCGAACCATTGAAAAATGTATGTTCTACACAAATTGTCACTGTATAGAAAATCTATGCTGTAGACTTACCAATGGGATACCAAATCTGAAATGCAATATCATTAAGATCCACAAGGGCTTTTATTTCAAGCCAAGGAGTGAAGGGAGGGGGCTTGGTGAGCCTACGCATTCCAGAAAGCCTTGTATCTTTGTGCATCTGGGCGTGGCCTGTAGCGTCACCTATGGGTGATATTGGGCCATTTGTGGTGTGGTAGTTACTCTTGGCCTATACTATCAATGTTTCAGGATTTTGAGAACTTTTTACCATTGCATTCAAAATCGGAAATGCAATACCATCAAGATCCACATGGGCTAAAGACCAAGCAATGAGTGGGGGCTTGGTCAGCCCACACTCTCCTGAAATGTTGAGTATGCGTCTTGCCAAGCCTGCGTGTGTGTCAAGGGAAAGGCTGAGTGTGTGTGAGAATGTGGAGCGCGCGCACTGAGGAGCAGAGGGAGACATTACATTGGAACTTTCCTTAGCAATTAGCCAAGCATGCTAGTTTCAAATATTCACAAAAAATCGACTTTTCATCTCACAGTCAACTTTTTCTCAGATTTGTGTACTAAACATTCTCAAGAGTCTTCATATGAACTTGTGATTGCAGAGTATCAGTTTTTGACTGGCGGATGTGTAAAGCATTTTTTTAGCATTAGCGATAAATTCGATTTGCTTTATATCAATCATTTTTGGAGATACGAAGTTGCCTTTGCACATGGTAACATGTTGTAGTGTCTTCCATCGATATACCAAGTTTAGTGTTGATATATCAAAGATTTGCTGAGATTTGACCCAAATTCCTGTTTGGTTGCTTTTTGGGCAATTTTGATTGGCTGTACCAGACAAACGGTTTAAAAAATCAAAACGCCATGGGATAACTTTTGTGAGGCTTGGTCTGAAGATCATCACTGGTAATTTTGAAGAAGATATGACAACAATTGTAGGAGGAGTAGGCTTTCAAAGGTTTTTGATAAAACCGGAAATGGCGGAAAATCTATATAACCGGAAATTGACGTCATAGGGTGCGTTGAACTCGTCTTGATCTAGGGAATCCAGTGGTACCTCATTTTTGAAAATCAGTCATACGGTTCAAAAGTTGCGTGTGTGAACACAAGTCCAACTTTGACCCATTGGTGGCGCTAGAGTGGTCTAATGGGATACATGAAACTTGGTGTAGGTATAGAAGGAACTGTCCTTAATGAGTGTGCCAAATTTCACAAAATGTTATCCAAGGGGTCTAGGGGCTGCCATTGACTCCCATGGAACTAGAATAATAATAATAATAATAATAAAACTAACAATAACAATAGGTTTCCTCCTTACGGAGGAATCCTAAATATAGCTGCAAGCAGCAATGGCGGATTCCTCCTAACATTGCCAACCATTGAAAAATGCATATTCTTTACAAATTGTCACTGTATATAAAAATCCATGCTGCAGACTTACCAATGGGATACCAAGTCTGAAATGCAATACCATCAAGATCCACAAGGGCCTTTATTTCAACCCAAGGAGTGAAGGGAGGGGGCTTAGTGAGCCTACCCATTCCAGAAAGCCTTGTGTCTTTTTGCATCAGGGCGTGGCCTGTAGCGTCACCTATGGGTGATGTTGGGCCATTTGAGGTGTGGTAGTTACTCTTAACCTATACTATCAATGTTTCAGGATTTGGAGAACTTTTTACCATTGCATACAAAATCAGAAATGCAATACCATCAAGATCCACAAGGCCTTTGCTAAAGACCAAGGAGTGAGTAGGGGCTTGGTCAGCCCACACTCTCCTGAAATGTTGAGTATGCGTCTTGCCAAGCCTGCGCGTGTGTCAAGGGAAAGGCTGAGTGTGTGTGAGAATGTGGAGCGCACGCGCTGAGGAGCAGAGGGAGACATTACATTGGAAATTTCCTTAGCAATTAGCCAAGCATGCTAGTTTCAAATATTCACAAAAAATCGACTTTTCATCTCACAGTCAACTTTTTCTCAGATTTGTGTACTAAACATTCTCAAGAGTCTTCATATGAACTTGTGATTGCATCAGAGTATCAGTTTTTGACTGGCGGATGTGTAAAGCATTTTTTTAGCATTAGCGATAAATTCGATTTGCTTTATATCAATCATTTTTGGAGATACGAAGTTGCCTTTGCACATGGTAACATGTTGTAGTGTCTTCCACCGATATACCAAGTTTAGTGTTGATATATTAAAGATTTGCTTAGATTTGACCCAAATTCCTGTTTGGTTGCTTTTTGGCCAATTTTGATTGGCTTTACCAGACAAACGGTTTAGAAAATCAAAACGCCATGGGATAACTTTTGTGAGGCTTGGTCTGAAGATCATCACTGGTAATTTTGAAGAAGATATGACAACAATTGTAGGAGGAGTAGGCTTTCAAAGGTTTTTGATAAAACCGGAAATGGCGGAAAATCTATATAACCGGAAATTGACGTCATAGGGTGCGTTGAAGTCGTCTTGATCCAGGGAATCCAGTGGTACCTCATTTTTGAAAATCAGTCATACGGTTCAAAAGTTGCGTGTGTGAACACAAGTCCAACTTTGACCCATTGGTGGCGCTAGAGTGGTCTAATGGGATACATGAAACTTGGTGTAGGTATAGAAGGAACTGTCCTTAATGAGTGTGCCAAATTTCACAAAAAGTTATCCAAGGGGTCTAGGGGCTGCCATTGACTCCCATGGAACTAGAATAATAATATTAATAATAAATATAGCTGCAAGCAGCAATGGAGGGGCCAAGCAGTCCAGAGCAGGACATGGCCTCCATAGCACTT
>CM042874.1:15219625-15247583 GCA_023658055.1 Thaleichthys pacificus | reverse complement strand
TAGCACTACACAGCTGTTTAGGAAGTCAAACGTCTAACTACTAACCTGAACTTCATTGCCACAGCCTAAACTTTGTTCTGTTCATCTGTTCATGAAAATAATTAATTTCAGCCTAAACCGTACAACGGAACGTTACATCCAATTCAACCAACGCAATCGCTACCAAGACGAGCACTGCCAGTCTAGTACTGTACTGTAGTAGTACAATTTACCGGGGCAGCTTCTCCACACAGGGCTATATCGCATTTTGCGTTGTTACTGACAATGATCGCTACCTGTGAGTTTTTAACGAGCGATTTTCCACTAAATAAATGTCAAGCTTATTTAGGTTTTTGGGGGCATATTTTCAGTTAGCAGATGGTACTGTTTGAATCGCGATTCCATATTCTACTGCCGGTAACATCGTAGAATAATCTTCAAAGGGGGTACTTTATTAATGAAAGAATGCAATATGAGTAGGCTAAATGCCGGAAAATATCACAAGAAGGGAAAAACTTAAAAGGACGTTTAAGTAATAGAGATTAGGTCAATTTTTACACCGGTCTGCCAAATGTATTCGTTTTGATTCAGCTATGAGGCTGCCTCTTGCAGGGGAAATGAGAAGACATCTATTTCATTCTACACTTCACTCGTATTTTGATTTGTAAATGAGCAGCAAAAAAAAGATGCTTTTAAATCTATGTAATCTTTATAAATAATAAGTATGCATTTTTATGTAAAATATACAGAAATATCAGTTGTAAAAATGTCATTAAAAACCGACGCAAGCAAGCACACCCTACAATTTCCCCAGAAATTGTACCCTCTCTAGTTGGGTGTGCTCAAGCCTTCGGCGAGAGCACAACCTTTGTTCTCTCACATATATATTATTATTATTATTAATGTTTATTTTCGCCCCCCTAAGGATCAGTCAATATTTGGACTACATAGACAACGCTTGTGTCAAAAGTTTCGTCTTGGTCTCCATTGCGTTGCTTGTATTTATATTTACGTTCCGTGGCACGGTTTAGGAGGTTACAACGTTTTTGTGGCAAAAAAGTGCCTTTAGTCAACGAAGGGTAGCCAGTGCTAGCTACGTCACCACGTCAGCACACGTTAGCAACGACGCATGGATACAACGTGATAGAGACGTCCTAGCACGCAAATTGGAGCTTGGATTATAAGTGAAAAATGCCAACCCCCAAAATTACCAACCATTGGGTTTTGTTGAGAAAGCAATTTCGAGTGGAACTGCCATCTCGGATTTTTTGTTTAGGTCGTGAAAGTCTTTGTAATTTGAGCGAGTGCGGGTCGCCCGTGAGACTGCCTAGGCGGCAGACATGCAAGCGTCAGTAGTTTAGTAATTTCGTAATGTTATAGTTCGGTCAATTCTACACCAAAAAACAGAAGGAGGGCAATGTTATGACGATATGACTATTGTGAAGACAGCCAGATGGTGAGATTTTAATGTAGGTTGCTGTAAAAACTTTGATTGGTTTGCTACGTGAGAGCCCCGTCAGCCTCCGTTGACGATTGCGTCAGCTGTTGTCGATCTCTGGTGAGTATTTTCTTAATTTCGTACCAGGGTCAATTCTACATCAAAAATCAGAAGGAGGGCAGTGTTTTAAAGATATGGCGATTGCGAAGATAGCCATAGTCATATATCAGCAAATCTTTGAGATATCAACACCAACCTTGGTATGATGACTCGGAACCCTTCTATGAGGATGTCCACACAATTTGGTGTCATGTGATCACTGGGCGTGGCCGCAGGAAGCAAAAATGTGTTTTGGCCAATAACTATTGATTTGTTTGCCTTTATTAAGTGATTCCTTTGTCTCATGATATCTTGGGACATCCCGTGTGTGACACATGATAACTTGTGATAAAAGCCGAATTGATGCGGCCACCATTTTGAATTAATTGAAAAAGGTTTTTTCTCTACTCCTCCTACAATTGTTGTCATATCTTCTTCAAAATGACCAGAGATGATCTTCAGACCAATCCTCACAAAAGTTATCCCATGGCGTTTAGATTTTCTAAGCCGTTTGTCCGGTACAGCCAATCAAAATTGGCAAAAAAGCAACCAAACAGGAATTTGGAGCAAATCTCAGCAAATCTTTGATATATCAACACTAAACTTGGTATATCGGTGAAAGACACTACAACATGTTACCATGTGCAAAGGCAACTTCATATCTCCAAAAATGATTGATATAAAGGAAATCGAATTTATCGCTAACGCTAAAATAATGCGTTACACATTCGCCAGTCAAAAACTGATACTTTGATTCAATCACAAGTTCATATGAAGACTCTTGAGAATGTTTAGTACACAAATCTGAGGAAAAGTTGACTGTAACATGAAAAGTAGATTTTTGGTGAATATTTGAAACATGCGTGCTTGGCTAATTGCTAAGGAAATTTGCAATGTAATGTCTCCCTCTGCTCCTCAGCGCGCGTGCTCCACATTCTCACACACACTCAGCCTCTCCCTTGACACACGCGCAGGCTTGGCAAGACGCACACGCAACATTTCAGGAGAGTGTGGGCTGACCAAGCCCCCACTCATTGCTTGGTCTTTAGCAAAGGCCTTGTGGATCTTGATGGTATTGCATTTCCGATTTTGTATGCAATGGTAAAAAGTTCTCCAAATCGTGAAACATTGATAGTATAGGCCAAGAGTAACTACCACACCACAAATGGCCCAATATCACCCATAGGTGACGCTACAGGCCACGCCCAGATGCACAAAGATACAAGGCTTTCTGGAATGGGTAGGCTCACCAAGCCCCTTCCCTTCACTCCTTGGCTTAAAATAAAAGCCCTTGTGGATCCGGTTTTATCAAAAACCTTTGAAAGCCTACTCCCCCTACAATTTTTTTCCAATCTTCCCCAGAATTGGCATCCATCATCGTTGGAGCAACCCTCACTCAAAACTAATTTATATATTTGATTTTCAAAACCGTTTGTCCGGTACAGCCAATCAAAATTGGCAACATGCATGCTTGGCTAATTTCTAGGGCTGTTTACCCAAATCCTCTCTCCCTTTGCTCCTGTGCGCGCGTGCTCCACATTCTCACACACACAAGGGGCCAGAGCCCCTTGACACACGCGCAAGCTTGGTACGACGCACAAGAAGAAGACCATTTTATTTTATTGTTGGAGAAGACTTGAAGACAACGACTGACGAGACTCCTGCAGCCCTCAGAGATTTTCATTGTTACATTTGACAGTGAGTAATAAGAGCCTACAACGGCAGTACAAAACATGTATTTTAGCGTTTGTATTCGTATGATAACTTGAAGACTTTTATACTGTTGTAAACAGGATAGCAGCTAATCTAGCTAGGCTAGCTGAGCTAAGGATTTCTCTTTGTACAGACAGTATTACAGGCTAGCAAGCCGTAAAATCTTTAACATTATACTTGCTTCGTGAGACGCGTTTGAAATTAGTATACTGTACGTAATTGTGCGGTTGGGTTGTTCTATTTTCACATGTCATTGTTGATGTAATTTTGTTTGTGCGTTCCAAGTTGTTCTGACGGTCTTCACATCATAAATTATTCTTTTCGAAACTGTAGCTAGGTAGTCTAGTTTGCTGCATAGTTAGAGCTACCTAGCATTAAACACGTAGCAATGGTACCATGGTTGTTTTACTTGCTAGCTTTGTCTGGGTTCGTGGCACAGCTTCGGTGCGCCTAAGAGATGGCCGCGTCGACGAGAGCTCCGCAAAAACCTAGCTTTTTGTTTGTCATTTTAGTGTTTGTTACTTGTTTTGTCAATGTTATATTGTCGTTTATTCAGTACGACCGGCAGACACTTCTGGACATTAAGTTGTCACTTGGCAAGGATTATTTTACGAACTTTAATTCCACTTTTCGGAGTGCGAGCTCGGACTGCAGCTGGCCCTTTGTTGTTCCGCCACTCTGTTTACCTGCGAGACGGAGGAAGAAGAAACGAGGCCGGCGTGCTGGAGTTCTTGTTCGAACTCGGAAACGGTGCTTCAAACCTGCTTTTCCAACCATCTTACTAGCTAACGTTCAGTCCATCGACAACAAAATGGATGAACTTAACGCTCGTGTCAAATTCCAACGGGACATCAGGAACTGCTGTGTACTGGCGTTCGTCGAGACCTGGCTGTCTCCGGAGATCTCCGACGCAGCGGTTACACTGTTGGGATTCACCATATACCGCCAGGACAGAACAGCTGATTCAGGGAAGTGCAGGGGCGGAGGGGTCTGTGTTATGGTTAACTCTCTCTGGGCTACGAATGTAGCGGTACTAGCATCTCACTGCTCTCCGGTCCTTGAGCTGCTAACTGTAAAAATCAGACCCTTCTATCTACCTCGGGAATTCACTGCGGTCGTCATGAGTGCAGTCTACATCCCCCCCCAGGTAGACAAGGCCGCTGCTTTGGATGAACTGTATGGGATTATCAATGGTCTGGAGGCAGCCTTCATTGTTGTTGGTGATTTCAACAGAGCTAACATGAAGAAAGTCCTGCCCAAGTACTATCAGCACATTGACTTCTCCACACGTGGAGACCAGGGGTCTCATTTATAAAACTGTGCGTAGGATTCTTACTAAAAGTGTACGTGCGCCCAAAAGCCTAAAATGGCGTACGCCAAAAAAAAATCAGATTTATAAAACCGTGCCTACGCACACCTGTAAGCAATGTTCCCTTTATAAATCACAGACTACCCACAAGTGTGCGTACGTGAATCTGCATTTTACCCCGCCCTAAACACGCCCATTTTTGACCATAAATGGTCAATGCAAAGCACCTCATGAATGACCCTGGCATGCGATTCTTCTTTACGGTGAACCATGGCGCATGACAACTTCTCAGACACTGTTAGCCTATTGGCGGAGGCCCGAAAACCACATTATTTGGTGGCCGGTGGATCACCAATAAAAAAAACAGTGCGAGTGGCGTCAACTGTGCCAGTGATACCGCGAGTCGAGATACAATTCAAGTTCAATAACAAAAGCGTTTTGTTATTGAACAGTAGTCTATTGAAGTCTGGACTGATAACGAGGAGTGTAGCGATTGCGCGGGAGCTTAGCGACTGTATTTCCAGTTTTTGACATATGATGATATATATGCACAGTATTAAATAAATATATTTAGTTATACAATGTGTTCTGCAGTTATCTAAAGGTAGGATATGTGATGTTATCCTGTATTCCATGCAGTCAGGCTCTGGAATCTCCCCCTCCTACATCCCGTAGTGGACAATCTGATGGTGAGACATACAGCGCTGAATTTTTATTTAAAATTTGAGTTGGATTGTACAAGGTGTTTATGGAACAATTATCACTCAGTACAAGCGCAAATAACACTGCTGGATTTAATCTTCATGATAATGATGAAATCGAGTGAAAATCGTGTGTGAGGAAAACAAAATATATTAATATTACGAGTAATGTTCTTCCCACATTCACTTTCTGCAGTCTGACTACAGTACGGTCATCTGCGTCGCCAATTCCAACTGTTTCCAAAATGTGCGTAGGCCTACGGGAGGGTCAGAGTTTGCGTGGAGGACCGCACATTCTCCCGTCAAGTTTGTTTTTTATAAATCACAACCTTTGCGTGGAAAGTGGCGTACGCACATTTTCAGTCCCGTTTTGTGCGTACGCAAGCTTTATAAATGAGACCCCAGATCCTTGACCATTGTTATACAACATTCAAGGGCAGCTACAAACCCCTCCCCCGCCCTGCTTTTGGGAAGGCTGATCACACCTCCATTCTTCTCCTCCCTGCATATGAACAAAAGCTAAAACAGGTCAGACCGGTTGAGAGGTCAGTTCACCTATGGAGTGACGAGTGTGTGGCGACCCTCCAGGACTGCTTTGACACCACTGACTGGCTGATGTTCAAGGAGGCAGCAGATGGGGACATTAACGAATACTCAGACACTGTCTCCAGCTACATCCAGAACTGCATTGATGACGTTGTCCCCAAGAAGGCTGTCCGGTCTTTCCCAAATCAGAAGCCCTGGGTTGATGCCGCGGTCCGGGCCAAGCTGAGAGCCCGCACTGTTGCCTTTAACTCTGGGGACCCTGATGAGTACAGGAAGGCCAGATACGACCTTCTGAAGGCCATCAAAGCAGCGAAAAGGGCTTACAGGACCAAGGTGGAGTCCAGCTACCATGGCTCTACCCCAGGCGCATGTGGAGTGGACTTAAAGCCATTACTGACTACAAAGGGAGAGGCTACAATGAGACCCAGTCCTCTGTCCTACTGCCAGACGAGCTGAACTCCTTCTACGCTCGCTTTGAGAGGGACAGTGACCCCCCTGCAGTGGAGCTACCTGAAGGCCAAGCCAGTGGTGTGCCTACACTAACTGTAGCCGAGGTGAGGCTGTGCTTTAAGAAGATCAACCCTCGCAAGGCACCTGGCCCAGACGGCATATCAGGTAGGGCCCTCAGGGGCTGCGCTGACCAGCTGGCAGGGGTCTTCAGTGACATCTTCAACCTCTCCCTTAACCTGTCTGTACTCCCCACCTGCTTCAAGAGGACCACCATTATCCCTGTGCCCAAGAACACCAAGGTCACTTGTCTGAACGACTATCGCCCGATAGCACTGACCTCTGTCATCATGAAGTGCTTCGAGCGGCTAGTCAAATCATTCATCTGCTCCTCGCTGCCCCCCACACTGGACCCTATGCAGTTTGCATACCGGTCCAACAGGTCTACAGACGATGCCATCGCTCTGTCTATGCACACCGCTCTCTCCCACCTGGACAAGGGGAATACATATGTGAGGATGCTGTTCATTGACTACAGCTCTGCATTCAACACTATCATCCCCTCCAGACTGGTCTCCAAGCTTGTGGACCTGGGACTAAGCACCTCCCTCTGCAAGTGGATCTTCCACTTCCTGACGGGAAGGCCACAGGTGGTGAGAATCGGTGACCGCACCTCATCCGTACTGATCACCAACACAGGCACCCCCCAGGGCTGTGTGCTCAGCCCTCTCCTGTTCTCCTTGTTCACTTACGACTGTGTGGCAACGCACAGCTCCAACCTCCTTGTTAAGTTTGCTGACGACACAACCATCGTGGGCCTCATCTCTGACAGTGACGAGTCAGCCTACAGAGAGGAGGTTGACACCCTGACATCATGGTGTCAGGACAATAACCTCTCTCTTAACATCAGCAAGACCAAGGAGATGATTGTGGACTATAGGAGGCGGAAGGAGGATGAGCATGCACCCCTACACATCAATGGATCGGAAGTGGAGAAGGTCAGCTGCTTCAAGTTCCTCGGGGTGAACATCAGCAATGACCTCACCTGGTCTGTTCACACGGACAAGGTGGTCAAAGCGGCCCGTAAGCGCCTCTTCTTCCTGAGGAGACTGAAGAAGTTTGGTATGGACTCAGTCATCCTCACTAACTTTTACAGATGCACTATCGAGAGCATTCTGACTGGTTGTATTACAGTGTGGTATGGGAGCTGCACAGACAGGGACCGCAAGGCCCTACGAAGTGTGGTCCGTTCTGCTGAGTTCATCATCGGCAGGAAGCTCCCAGCCCTACAGGACACCTACCACACACGTTGCCTAAGGAAAGCCGGCAGGATTCTAAGAGACTGTTCCCACCCATCCTTCAGTCTCTTTACCCCGTTGCCTTCTGGCAGGCGTTACCGCAGCATCCGGTCGCGCACACGCAGACTGGACAACAGTTTCTACCCAAGGGCCATCAGGCTTCTGAATGGACACTATTATGGACATTGATTTACTGCACACTAGTCACTTATACACTGTCACTTCAGCTACTGGTTGCACTATCAGTAACATTGCACTACTGTACCTCACTTAGGCTCCTGTATGGTCATTGACTTAGTCACTGATCTGCAAATTTGCACTATTGTACTGTACTCCACTTAGGTTAGAATAGGTTATAGGGTTGAAACAGGTTTTATGTGCATTTAGGGTTAGTATAGTACACTATTTATTGTTATCTGTAATTTAGGAAGTTTTAGTATTAGGGTTAGTATAGTCGATTATTTATTGCTATCTGTATATTTAGGAAGTTTCACTTATTTAAGCTCAGCATAGATGTAAATTATGTTCCGTGTACTTATATGTTATGTCATGCCAGGTGCTTGCGTTGTCTTGTCCTAAGAATTTCAGTGCCCAGTCTAACCTTGTGTTGTTCTGTGTACCTGACAAATAAAAGACTTGAACTTGAACTTTAACTTGGTTTGATCGTTTAGGAGTGGAAATATTCAAGCATGGATTTTTCTATACAGTGACAATTTGTGAAGAATATGAATTTTTCAATGGTTCGCAATGTTTTGGAGGAATCCGCCATTGCTGATCAAGCCAAGTTCAACGCACACCATGGCGTCAATTTCCGGTTATATAGAATTTCCGCCATTTCCGGTTTTATCAAAACCCTTTGAAAGCCTACTCCTCCTACAATTTTTGTCAAATCTTCGTCAGAATTACCAGAGATAATCTTCAGACGAAGCCTCACAAAAGTTATCGAAAAGAATTTTGATCCTCACAACCGTTTGTTCGGTACAGCCAATCAAATTCAGCAGAAAAGCCGCCAAACCGGAAGTGAAGTCATATATCAGCAAATCTTTGAAATATCAACACCAACCTTGGTATGATGACTCGGAACCCTCTTATGAGGATGTCCACACAATTTGGTGTCATGTGATCACTGGGCGTGGCTGCAGGAAGCAAAAATGTGTTTTGGCCAATAACTATTGATTTGTTTGCCTTTATTAAGTGATTCCTTTGTCTCATGATATCTTGGGACATCCCGTGTGTGACACATGATAACTTGTGATAAAAGCCGAATTGATGCGGCCTCCATTTTGAATTAATTGAAAAAGGTTTTTTCTCTACTCCTCCTACAATTGTTGTCATATCTTCTTCAAAATTACCAGAGATGATCTTCAGACCAATCCTCACAAAAGTTATCCCATGGCGTTTTGATTTTCTAAACCGTTTGTCCGGTACAGCCAATCAAAATTGGCAAAAAAGCAACCAAACAGGAATTTGGAGCAAATCTCAGCAAATCTTTGATATATCAACACTAAACTTGGAATATCGGTGAAAGACACTACAACATGTTACCATGTGCAAAGGCAACTTCATATCTCCAAAAATGATTGATATAAAGGAAATCGAATTTATCGCTAACGCTAAAATAATGCTTTACACATTCGCCAGTCAAAAGCTGATACTTTGATTCAATCACAAGTTCATATGAAGACTCTTGAGAATGTTTAGTACACAAAGCTGAGGAAAAGTTGACTGTAACATGAAAAGTAGATTTTTGGTGAATATTTGAAACATGCGTGCTTGGCTAATTGCTAAGGAAATTTGCAATGTAATGTCTCCCTCTGCTCCTGAGCGCGCGCGCTCCACATTCTCACACACACTCAGCCTTTCCCTTGACACACGCGCAGGCTTGGCAAGACGCACACGCAACATTTCAGGAGAGTATGGGCTGACCAAGCCCCCACTCATTGCTTGGTCTTTAGCAAAGGCCTTGTGGATCTTGATGGTATTGCAGAGCGAATAGTGTCTTACTGAGTGTACTTCGTGACTGCCATCTTGACTGTAAGTAACCAGAGTTTGTTTTATTCATTTGTGTTGAGCTAAAACGCTGTTTCTAGGATAGAGGGTAAGGGTATAGCAGCTAAATTGGTCAATAGGTAGCTAGCTAGAGGTCGAGTTTCAGGGTACTTGCCGCCAAGTGAGACCCTGGCTTTGTTTACATAATTAGGGCCATTGTAGAATTTGGTTAAATCAGCCCTGACTTCTGTAATCAGATTCAGAACGAATAGTGTCTTACTGAGTGTACTTCGTGACTGCCATCTTGACTGTAAGTAACCAGAGTTTGTTTTATTCATTTGTGTTGAGCTAAAACGCTGTTTCTAGGATAGAGGGTAAGGCTATAGCAGCTAAATTGGTCAATAGGTAGCTAGCTAGAGGTCGAGTTTCAGGGTACTTGCCGCCGAGTGAGACCCTGGCTTTGTTTACATAATTAGGGCCATTGTAGAATTTGGTTAAATCAGCCCTGACTTCTGTAATCAGATTCAGAGCGAATAGTGTCTTACTGAGTGTACTTTGTGACTGCCATCTTGACTGTAAGTAACCAGAGTTTGTTTTATTCATTTGTGTTGAGCTAAAACGCTGTTTCTAGGATAGAGGGTAAGGGTATAGCAGCTAAATTGGTCAATAGGTAGCTAGCTAGAGGTCGAGTTTCAGGGTACTTGCCGCTGAGTGAGACCCTGGCTTTGTTTACATAATTAGGGCCATTGTCAGCTGCGCCTTTAGCATATTTAAGGCGGCTAGCAGTGCAGAGGCAGCCTCGGTGCACGAAGACTTGGTCGAACAAAGACAGGGAGTCTACCTGCGGGAGTCCACCGAGGATGGCCGGCGAGGCGGATCACCTCTTCTGATAGGTATCACCCTATTTGTATTCTATTCTACCTAGAACATATTCCTAGCTAGCATGTGTTTCTTCAGCATTCCCGCTCATTACACCACTCGCAGACGTAGACGTAGACATGTCACAAAGTATATACGGTCCACTTCTAATCTTAGCTACCTATCCAGATCTTCCTCACCTGCCCTCTCTCTTTCTATTGGGCTCTGGAACTGCCAGTCTGCTGTGAACAAAGCAGACTTCATCCCGGCGTTTGCATCCCATGCTTCTCTTCACGCCCTTGCGCTGACAGAGACATGGATTCGCCCAGAGAACACTGCAACTCCAGCTGCTCTCTCCGTCAACCACTCGTTCTCTCACTCACCCCGCTCAACTGGGTGAGGTGGTGGGACAGGTTTGCTTCTTTCCCAACATATTAAATACACATCTACCCCACTCTCTGTTACTGCCAAATCATTTGAACACCATTATGTGATGCTAACTGATCCTATCAAAGCATTGTTAGTTGTCCTCTACCGCCCACCAGGGCCGCTAGCCGACTTTGTGGAAGAGCTGGACATGCTCCTCAGCGTCCTCCCGGATGATGGAACACCGCTGATACTCCTTGGGGACTTCAACATCCACCTCGAAGGAACGCAGGCCGTCGACTTCAAGTCTCTTCTGACATCCTTCGACCTGAAGCTGCTGAACACACCGGCGACCCACAAGGCAGGAAAACAGCTCGACCTCATCCTGACACGTAACTGTATCACTGACTTAACCTCTGTAACCCCACTACACATTTCTGATCACTCCTTCATCCAATTCTCTGTCTCTCTCCCTCCAACTCCTCCTACCTCCCCTCCCCTCGTAACTTTCCGCCGCAACCTCCGCTCCCTATCCCCCTCCCATTTCTCCTCCATTGTAACATCCTCCCTCCCTCCCATTGACGAGTTTATGTGCCACCCCACTGACACTGCCTCCAACACCCTGTTATCCACACTAACTGCATCACTTGACACTCTCTGTCCCCTGTCAACCAGGCCTGTGCGATCCTCTCCCTCCTGCCCGTGGCTCACGGATGTGATTCGTGCAGAACGGTCCATCCTTCGGGCAGCTGAGAGGAGATGGCGCAAGTCCAAAGACGGTCTGGGCCTCGATAAGTATCACTCCCTCCTCAAATCCTTCTCTGCCTGCATAACTGATGCTAAAACCCACTACTTCCTGAACAAAATTAACTCTGCCTCAAACCCTCACAAACTTTTCTCTACCTTCTCCACCCTTCTTAACCCACCTCCCCCACCCTCCCCCTCCACCCTGACAGCAGACGACTTCTCCTCCTTCTTTGAGAAAAAAGTTGCTGACATTAGCAGTCGGTTCCCTGAACCCACCTTTCCTACCCACTCGCCCTCTATGACTGACCCAACTAAATGTCTAAACTCTTTCTCTCCCCTGTCCGAGGCAGAGATCTCTGACCTCATTCTCTCTCATCGCCCCACCTCCTGTCCCCTTGATCCAGTCCCCTCCCCTCTCTTTCAAACCATCTCTCCCTCCATCATAACTTTTCTTCTCTATGTCCTTAACTCTTCTCTTACGTCCGGCACTTTCCCCTCTGCCTTCAAACAGGCCAGAGTTAGACCTCTACTCAAAAAACCCTCCCTTAACCCAGCCGTCCTCCAGAACTACAGACCAGTATCACTACTACCCTTCTTTTCTAAAACAATTGAACGTGCTGTATCTAACCAACTGTCAAACTTCCTCTCTCAGAACAACCTGCTTGACCCCAACCAATCGGGCTTCAAGACTGGCCACTCCACAGAGACTGCCCTCCTGTCAGTCACCACTGCCCTCCAGTCTGCCAGAGCGGCTTCAAGGTCATCCGTCATCATTCTGCTGGACCTTTCTGCAGCGTTTGATACGGTTAACCACCAGATCCTGCTCTCCAGACTTTCTGAGATGCACTCCAGTGGATCTCATCCTACCTGTCGGGAAGATCCTACCAGGTCTCCTGGGGTGGCAAACTGTCAGGCCCTCGCCAGCTCTCCACTGGTGTCCCACAGGGCTCCGTCCTTGGACCCCTCCTCTTCTCCCTGTACACCACCTCACTTGGACCGATCATCACCTCCCATAGCTTCTCCTACCACTGCTACGCTGATGACACGCAGCTGTACCTGTCGTTCCCCCCGACCGATCCGGGGATCTCAGCTAGGATTGAGGCCTGCCTCACAGACATCTCTGCCTGGATGACCGAACACCACCTCCAGCTGAACCTCGCCAAAACAGAACTCCTCATCATCCCGGCCAAACCCTCCATCTCCCACGATTTCTCAATCACCCTGGGATCTGCGACGGTGACCCCTTCATCCTCTGCCAGGAACCTTGGGGTTACCATGGATGACGAGCTCTCCCTCACAGCCCACATTGCTGCAGTCTCCCGGTCGTGTAGATTCACCCATCACGGCCCGCATCAGATTCAAGACCCTGGTACTGACCTTCCGAGCAGTGAACGGGACTGCACTGAAGTCTCTCCTGCAGCCTTACACCCCCACCCGCCACCTACGGTCTTCTTCAGACAACCGCCTGGTGGTCCCACCGCTCAAGAGCACCACACAAGCTCTTCTCCTGTCTGGCCCCCCAGTGGTGGAACCAACTCCCCACCTCCATCAGAGACACTGACTGTCTCCCCACCTTCAAGAAAAGGCTCAAGACGCACTTGTTCCGGGAGTACAACGGTACTTAGGAATGGTTTGCTGGACCCCATGTTAGTTTCCTCAAGGATCACAATGACTCTTGCTTAGAGTCTTGCTGCTCTTGTTGGTTAGTGGTAACTGATTTAAATAGTTGAAATATTTTTTACTGTTGCTTGCTTTTCTACAGGTACACTTGCACTTATAACAATTCATGTTGTTTAATTGTAACTTGTTTAACTACATGCTCTTGTGGTTCCTCCCTTTGGCACTTGTTTTGGTTGTTCACAATATGTGCTTCATGTTTTGGCTACCCGCAATGTTTTTGGGGCTATCTTGTTGTTATTATCAGTGACCTATGCACTTTGTAAAGCTCTCTCTTGGAAGTCGCTTTGGATAAAAGCGTCTGCTAAATTAATAAATGTAAACCGAACGCCAACGGATTGCAAAGTCTACAATGGCCGCAGTGGGAAACGCTCTTAGCCTAGAAAATGTTACGCCTCCCAGTCAGAAAATGTACGTCTGTAAGACGTCTTGCCGATGTATGCGAAAGATCTGTGGAACATCTGTAAGATGTCTTCTCGACATCATTTGCACATAGGGAAAGCGTCTCTGAGACGTTTATATTCTATCTTTAAACAACCTTTAGCCGATGTATTCCAGATGTACATGAATACAGCCCCTGCGAATGATAGATAGAGGAGAGAAACAGGATTATTTGGTAGTTATAACAAAGCATGTTTCCATCTAGGCTACTCTGGTTATAATTCAGAGGGTGTCAAAAAAGTGAGAACAGCAATGACATTTCCTCTGGTGGACAGTCTGCAGTAGCCTGGTCCTAACCAGACCCTCGTACATTTCATTTGTACAGAGGGTCTGGGATCCCTCCATTGACAAGCGTTAACTTCCTTGAAGGCGGGTACTCTGTTGAAGTTTAAAACTATTGGATCTGCCCATGTAACAGATGAATAATTATTTGTTTTTCACATAAAATCCCTCTCCATTTTATTGCAATTGCTGTACTGTTGTCTGTTTTATTTGGTTGTGCGTTTTGTGTATACTTTTGGGAGCTTTGTGGAAGGTATTTTGGCATTCTGTTGATGACGTCATCGATGTGCGTGGTGCGATCTTGCCTCAGTTTGTGCGGAGACTTTCTGAGGTGAGGTGTGCTCGTGAGCGCAACTGTGGAAATAAATTATAATTGTATTGTTTGAAAAAGGTCACAAATCTGTTTGGTTGATAGTTAAACTTTGTATAGTGCTGTTGAAATGTTATTGTTGTTGAAGGGACTGTAGACGGGAATATCATGTAATGTGGACGAGTACTTTTTGGTGGGCTAGCTGGACCTTGAACTAGCTTAACTGCACGGAGCTTCTGTGTGTAACGTTAGTCCTCTCTTCGTTCTCCCCTCCCCCTCTTGCATTTAGCTAGCTGCGTTGGAGAAGCCTGCTCACGATTGTGCCACATTGTGTATGTTGTATTTCTGTCCAGGTAATGTCACTTTTGTATGTAATGCTGTTGTTATGTAATGCTACGTAATCTTGTTACATTTCGCTAATCTGTTATTGGTTAGGGCAGAGCCAGGCTACGTCTGCAGCAGGAGACGCGCAAACCGATCAAGAGCTTTCCAGGTAGGTTAATGGTAAATCCTCTGACGTTTAAAGTATTCTTATTTAGCCTATGTATCCTTAATTATTTCCCTATAGTATCGTTTGTATATTAGCTGAACTATGCGCATATAGCTAACCATAGCAGTACATGGTTAGCTATAAGCTAACCATGGTTAGCTATAAGCTCTTCTCCTGTCTGGCCCCCCAGTGGTGGAACCAACTCCCCACATCCATCACAGACACTGACTGTCTCCCCACCTTCAAGAAAAGGCTCAAGACGGACTTGTTCCAGGAGTACAACGGTACTTAGGAATGGTTTGCTGGACCCCATGTTAGTTTCCTCAAGGATCACAATGACTCTTGCTTAGAGCCTTGCTGCTCTTGTTGGTTAGTGGTAACTGATTTAAATTGTTGAAATATTTTTTACTGTTGCTTGCTTTTCTAGAGGTACACTTGCACTTATAGCGATTCATGTTGTTTAATTGTAACTTGTTTAACTACATGCTCTTGTGGTTCTTCCCTTTGGCACTTATTTTGGTTGTTCACAATATGTGCTTCATGTTTGGCTACCCGCAATGTTTTTGGGGCTATCTTGTTGTTATCAATGACCTATGTACTTTGTAAAGCTCTCTCTTGGAAGTCGCTTTGGATAAAAGCGTCTGCTAAATGAATACATGTAAATAAATGTAAATGTATGCGCATAGTTCAGCTAATTATAGCTATGCTACACTTAAGGCCGAATTATACTACTCCGACTCTGTTACTGGTCTGTAGTTTCGGAGGACGGCAGGGTTAAGGGAGGGTTTTTTGAGTAGAGGGGTAACTCTGGCCTGTTTGAAGGCAGAGGGGAAGGTGCCGGCGGTAAGAGAGGAGTTAAGGACAGGGAGAAGAAAAGTTATGATGGAGGGGGAGATGGTTTGAAAGAGAGGGGAGGGGACAGGATCAAGGGGACAGGAGGTGGGGCGATGAGAGAGAATGAGGTCAGAGATCTCTGCCTCGGACAGGGGAGAGAAAGAGTTTAGACATTTAGTTGTGTCAGTCATGGAGGGTGAGAGGGTAGGAAAGGTGGGTTTAGGGAACCGACTGCTAATGTCCTGCGACTTTTTTCTCAAAGAAAGAGAAGTCATCTGCTGTCAGGGTGGAGGGGGGGGGGGGGGAGTCGGGGAGGTGGGTTAAGAAGGGTGGATAAGGTAGAGAAAGGTTTGTGGGGGTTTGAAGCAGAGTTAATTTTGTTCAGAAAGTAGTGGGTTTTAGCACCAGTTAAGTGAGAAGAGAAGGATTTAAGGAGGGAGTGATACTTATCAAGGTCCAGACCGTCTTTGGACTTGCGCCATCTCCTCAGCTGCCCGAAGGGTGGACCGTTCTTCACGGATAACATCCGTAAGCCACAGGCAGGAGGGAGAAGATCGTGCAGGCCTGGTTGACAGGGGACAGAGAGAGTTAAGTGATGCAGTTAACAGGGTGTTGGTGGCAGTGTTAGTGGGGTGGGACGAGAACTTGTCAATGGGAGGGAGGCTGTTACAAGGCCGAATTATACTTCTCCGACTCCGTTACGTACAGACAGACGGACGGAGTCGGACGGATTGGTTGAATTTATAGTACTCCGAAGGCTGTGGGTGCTGAAAACAATTCACTAGGGTTAGAGTAGGTGGCGCTGCACTGCGATGCTAGCTAGGTTATCGAAAAGTCGGAGCAAATTTACAAATTAGCCATTTCATCAATAAAATAAGCACATTTTCAGCAACTACACTGCCCATTTCTTGTCACATTTTAATTCAGATGCTGATTTACATGTACTGTTTAGCTGAAATATGAATTGTAAAAACGTACAGCAATGGCGGTCAAAGGATTCTGTTCGTCTTGTTGGTCACGGCAACCCCGCCCCTGACGCAAGCGGTTCTTAATACTGACCAATTACAGCCAAGGGGGTATCCGTAACTATCCGAAATTACGACGGATAGTTAGAAAATTCAGGAGGTGCACCTCGAGCTCTCCGGGGCTCTCCGAGGGCTCTCGGAGAGCTGGGAGAGGGCGTTCCCCGTAGAGGAGGGCATTTCCATGTGTCCGTTTTTTGGAAAACGGAGAAGCATATATCAGCCTTTACCCACATTTACATTTAGTCATTTAGCAGACGCTCTTATCCAGAGCGACTTACAGTAAGTACAGGGACATTCCCCCCGAGGCAAGTAGGGTGAAGTGCCTTGCCCAAGGACACAACGTCATTTGGCATGGCCTGGGAATCGAACTGGCGACCTTCAGATTACTAGCCCGACTCCCTCACCGCTCAGCCACCTGACTCCCCCCACATGCTTAATTTAGCTAGCCAGCAAAGATAAGTCATAGAGCTAGCTGCTGTGTAGCTGGGTTTGCTAGTCTGTTTGCTCTGAGGCTCGATAACAGGTCAGGTGTTTAGGAAGATAAATGTAGGTTCTGGTAAAGTGAGTATTGGTGGCAAAGGAAATCACGCAGAAACATAATAAGACACATAGACATAGCCTACATTCTTATGTACTTACCAATAATTACTGCCGCACACCTTGAGGCTTTCAGGCCCCTCTTGTCTCCTCGGCCACACCAATTCAGCTGTTTAGCCAATCCATTGGCAAACTTTTTTTTGGCGATTCTCCAGACAGTCTTTGAGATGGTCTGCCCTCCACTCTGGGACAGTACATTGATCTGAGAAAAATAATGTTCCAAACTAAGCAAAAGTTTTAAAAACTGTTTAGAGTAGTGATGCCCTTAGACACAAAGTAGCTATAATATTAGCTACTGTAACAATTTCTAAAAATGTATTATTTATTGAAGAATATTCAAGTCTACAATCTTACCATCTTCTTCTTATTTTCTGAGCTTTGGAGATGCTCCTCAAATCTGTCAAGGGCCTCTGTGTCCATGAGGTGAATTTGGAGGCAGTCATCCTCTGAAGCCACTGAAGTCACGGTTCAGTTCATACCACGGTTCAGACATCACGGTTCGGTACAACGGAGGGAAAAGCAAAACAAACCAGGTTCCTCTACGAGTGAATACGGCGCATTGAAGATGACATGTAAATTCCGATTGCGTCAGTAATCTTTTTGGCCCTATTTGTATGTGTATCTAATGGCTGGTTAAGCACTGTGGGGAGAAGTTGAAAAAACGTTTTTTGTCTCGTTCCAGTGATTGGCACACCTGGGTGATAGCGTCGGATATTTTTTGTCATTTAGCACACGCCAGATGCGTTATATGCGTTACCATGGTAGATGTATTTCCACTCACATACCCCACAACCAGTGATGTGCGGTGATGTCAGTAAGAGGCTAGGCACTTGAATGGGAAAATGTGTCCAAACTTTTGACTGGTACTGTACATGTTGAAGAATACAGGATCGAAGTGCGCAAGTGAGTTTTTCGCTTGTCGTCCGCAGTGAACGGACAGTAAAAGCACTGCTTATTCAAAAAAAAATGTTGTATTTGATTATGCATACCTGCTACATTCGTCATCGTAACGTCAAAACAATTGGAATAACACACATATTGCATATATAAATCACAAGAATAAACAGTAAAAATACAAATACAAGTTTATTAAATAAAATGATTTAATAAAAATGTTTACATTTGAATTTTGGCAGGGTAGGCAGTGCCTACCTTGCCTACCCAGACTGCACGTCACTGCCCACAACTGCTGAACAACGCCGACACACAGTGCTTGTCTTATCCAGAGATATATATAAAGACTAGATGTCTTAAGGCGGAGTCTAGAACATCCGCACATGGCGTCCATCTTGCTACAGTCAACTCGCTCACCCATAACATTGTGTTGATGCTACATGTACTTTTTAAATGACCATAACTTGCTCAATTTTCAACCGATTTTGAAACGGTTTGGTTTGTTATCAACGTCAGAGATGTCGGTATGCCACTGCATACTTATGAATAATTGTGTTTTTTTTAATAGAATAAAAGTATGCAGTATTTATTCATTCCAATTCATATATCACTTATTTCTCTTATGACTTACTTGTGCTTGGGTTGGGAAACGGCCAGTTGGGTCGGTCTGGCCTTGCATTTAGTGCTGTTGAACAAAAAGTTGATAATTTAATGATTCTTTTTAGTTTGGAAAATGGATAGCTACAGTGGCATGACGACTACAAAGTCGTCAAAGTTTAATTACACAGTAATGCTTGCCACTCTGGTATCATCACGCTCAGAATATGAAGATAAAGTTTAAGTAAATACTCACAGGTGTTTGATGGGGTGGCTGCCCAGTCTTGCAGTGTAGCTAAGTTGATTGTTTTTTTGGAATGACAGAGAAGCATACATAAAATAACAAAACATGTAAATGGTTTGTTAAATAGTGAGACAGTGTAGGAGCCTAAATGTGGTTTATTTAAGTGAAGAAGAAAAAATACTTTAAAAAAGGTATAAGGTCATTATTAAGTGTCTTACCACATTTTTTCGTATTTTCATGTGAGGGCTTTCATTGCCGCAAATTGCCATAGCCAGTGACCGGAACAAGCAGTTTCCATCTTTTCTGATAGCTTTTGATTCACATGGACAACTTAATACTGTGCATTGTTGAATTATGGTTGAATCATGGTTATCATTTACATTCTGCAAATCTAACTGTGAACATAACGCAGTTTGATGCATAAATGTTAAGGGAGAAAACGTCCACGTTGGCAGTGTCACATCACCAATTACAACATCATCAGTATTTTTACACAGTTCATCAACATCGTCCATAGTTGTGTCATTCAAGTCAATTTTTTTTATTCTGTCTGTACACATATTTTCTGTTTCTGTTGTTGCACTAGCCCTACAGTCTTCAGAGCTGCCAACTCTCATGGTTTCGCCGTGTGACACACGCATTTCAACCATTTCTCACGCTCTCACGCCACACATTGTATATCTCACGCTGAAAAGGCAACGCCAAACAAGTAGCCAAGCTAACGTTGTAAACAGTAACGGACGAGGCGCAGGTTAACGGAGTGAAGCATCATTGACGCGCAAACAGCCGTGTAAACCCGCCTGGGGGGGAGTGAAGCTCGCGAAAGCTCGCCTAAGGGGGGGGGGGGGGGGGTGAAGATCGCGATAGCTCGCCCGGGGGGGGGGGGGGGGGTTGCTACCAAATCTCACGCCAAGGTTTTTGGAAAAGTTGGCAGCCCTGAGTCTATAACATTCAGTGTGTTATCAATACACTCATTGTATTTGTCTACAGTTAGATCAATACTTTTTGTTGTCGAAAGTATTTCATCACTAGTAGGCCTTTTGTTTTCACACAACTCATTCTCATTTTGTGATGGCAATGAATGACCACACTCTGTTTGTGTTTCAAAAGTGCTCTCGGGAACATGAATATTCACATCAACAAATACCTCTGTTGTTACTTGTGGTGTCAAGGCATTGACTTTGCGTTTCCGTCTACTAGACCTGTGTACTGGTTTACTGTTTTTATTGGGTCCGTCTTCACATGTCATTGTTACGCTGATTCCAGTTACCTCAAAAGGTTTTCCAAAGGCATTCATTGAACTTGCAAGCCTGTTAATGTGCTGACTGTACACATCCTCAAAAGTTTGAAAGAAACATACAACACTTTTTCCTGTTGGATGAACAAGGCCATCATAGCTGCGTGCGTGGGAATCAAACACTGCGTAACCACTGGTGTGTTTAATAATGGCACATGTACTTTTATTCATTGTCAAAAAACAGCTGTCATCTCCTAGTAATACTCTCTGCAGTGCTTCATAAAGGCTTATTGACATATCTGCCAACTCTGGATCATAATCATGTGCTCCTACTATGCCACTAAATGCATGTCCAAGATTAATTGTAAAATCAACATTATGCAGCACATGAGACTTTGGCAAATCACTTACCAAAAGATGAGTATGGTTTCCCTGATTGCGGTTCTGCACTGACGTATAAAGCTTGTTTCCATTCACAAGAATATTATCAAGGTCACTACTTTGCCACGTGCACACATCTTTCAGTTCATTCATCAACATTGCTGTTAAACTGTTTGTCAGACATTGTACACCTGCATTTTCTTCAAACATCACATGTCCTTGATGAAAAGATCCTTGTATATACCTGTTATTACAGCTTGGAGGCACTGTGTAGGACAGCTCACTGTTTGTGTTCAACAGAGTTTGTTGAAGGACTTTTGATTGTTTTTATTTCATCAGGTATTACAATAGTTTGTTTCAAGGTTTGCAAGGTTTGTATCAAGTTTCCTTTCAAAGTTTGCAGCAGTTTGAAGCTTTGTACCAAAGTTTGCAAGGTTTGTATCAAGTTTTTTTTCTTGGTTACTGAGAGTTTCACCGTGAGAACAGTATGCCCCAATGGCTGCACACCTTATAGATTGCAGAGGCAGTGTGAACGATGCTCCACTGGTCCTTGAAAGAGACTGCGATACATTATCACAGCTCACAACAGGCACAGACTGTGAAAGAGTCACAGGGCCTAAAGACAGATGACGAGAAGTCGGAAGAGGAGGAAAATCAGAGTAGAGGAAGTGTTAAGGATAGTGTAACTGGGTAGTGGAGAATAATACAAGGTTAAATATCGGACCAAGTTATTTGTAGTTTAATGTAAGTAATGATGCAATCACAAGATACACAATGAAAACAACACACCAAGATGTTTGTAGTCTAGTACAATGAATCAGTCGATGATGCAACAGCAGTCTCACAGAAACAGAGTCTCAGAATAGAACAAACGAAGGCCTTCGTTGAGAAAGTGGTCGTGACAGAGATCCGAGAGAGTTCTGCCCACACCAAGTTCTGTCTCCCTGTCCTTGGGAGACAGGTCTTGTACCCCCCTAGAGAGGGAGGTCTGTGACAGGCGATTGGTCAGAAGACCGTGGGGTGGGAATGTGGTTGTCCAATTAAATGTCCAGGGCGTTCATGGTGGCACAAGGTGGGCAGTCCACGGATCTGGTGATGTTCGGAGAGGGAGGGGGCGGAGAAGACCCACAGGTCTACTCAGGGAGGGGGGCAGACAAGACCCACAGGTCTGAGGTAATCCAAGGGAGGGGGGCTCCAGGGAAGGAAGTAGATCGCCCCAAGGTCCTTATGGCGTGCAGGGAGATGGGAGCTGCGCCTCCAAGGAAAGGGGGGGGGGGGGTCGTGTCTCCAGGAGAAGGGGTGAGGCAGACCAGGCCAGGGTCGATGATGTATGGGGGAAGGTGGGGCAGGGTCTCCAAGGGGAAGATCATCCAGTGTGAAAGGGGGGGGGGGGGGGGCAGGGTCTCCAAGGGAATGCAGGTGGGGCAGGGTCTCCAAGGGAATGTGACCTCAGAACAGAGTATATCCAAAGGTGGTCAGACCGGCTGATCTGACCCGTCCTTAAGCAGAGAAGAGTTACTGTCCCAACATTACCTTATCTCCCAAGTTGACACTTTTACTCCCAAGCGCTGAGAGGCCCTATTGTGCTCACTGCGGTCCCTGAGCATCACAAACTCGCCTCCCAAAACAGTTTGCCTGACATCGGCATTCTTGCCCACACACCGAAGTTACAATTTAGCATGATCTTACTTTACACAGATACATTTCAGCACGACCTTACTTGCACAGAAAGCATCCTGTTGCATGATCTCATATGTTCTTTATTAAATCAATTGATCACAATTGGATACATGTTTTAGTATAGAGCATTACATAATATATGTGTATATATGTATCAGTAGCGAACCGTGATTCTTAAACCTTGGCCCTCTGACCTAAATTACTCGTCGGGAAAAAAACACAAGATACAGCGCGCACAGCATTAAGCCTACATTAAATTGTGTTGGTCATTAAGCACTATTTGATCATTTAAACATTCACAAAAACAAGCGTGAAGGAAATCACATGAGCTGTCTGCTCACTGTTGAAAAACTAGTTTGTTTGTATGCTACTGCTACTACTACTACTTTACTAAACTACAGTTCACTTCAGAAAATACATCTTTAACCCTGACCCTTAATGCAAACATTAGTCAGTAACTGTTATGTCCCTCTTTGCCTAACACAGAGGGAATGGCAATGCGTGAAACAATTGATAATTGTGTACCTAAAAGTGATGTTTATTACACTATTGTCACAAGAGAAAAACAATGGAATGATTAATGATTAACGATGCCAAAGAAAAGCAAACACCAAAAAAGTATCCTATCGAGTAAACACAAACTAGCCTAGAGTAAAAACTTGTGCACTCGTTCCTTGTCTAGTGTTTTAACCTAGAGTCTTAACAGAGGTTTCCTGCCCTGTGCATGATGGACTGTATGCCCATGAAGACCGCTTACCTATTCCAAAGCCCCATGTGTGAGTGAAAAGAAAAAACTAAACACATAAAACATGATACCACATATCAACATGAACAATATAACTGGTGTAGTAAGGGACTGCACAATGAAGCAAACAATTCTAACAAAACCTTAACACCATTTACAATGATTTCTCTAACAGCTCTCAAACAGCAAACCAGTCCAATAATTTCTGTGGACGACTAGACCGCTGATTGGAAATAAGCAGCTGATTGCCGGTCTTGAGGTAGGGAGACGAATAGTCAAATGTCAACAAACACCGACTACACCATACCTGCATGCAGCAAATAGGAAGGAAGAGGGGAGAATACAAAAGAAAACACACAACCACAACTCTACAAACAGACTGAATTACAAAAATTAAAAACATGGGTCTGTAACAGTTATGTTGTCAAGAATCCTCATTCACATTTATTTTTCTAACTTCAAAAGTGGACCCTTGGTCCTCTGGAGCAGCCCACCTCTTCTTCGCTGCCGTAGATAGTTTCCTGGAACGTGGCATCTAAAAAACACACAGAGAATGCATCAAAACAATAAAATGTCACATACTACACTACTGCTCAACTATTTCTAATCTTACATTATTATATCTTCATCCTCAACAGTTCTAGTATAGACCTTTAAGAACATATTAAGATGGTTAAGATTCTCAAAACACCAACCTTTTTTCTTTTTTTTTTACTTTACACATCTAATATTTCCCTATATTCTATTTCTACTGTGTACATTCGAATTTAACTCTGTAAACATAAAGAAGCAGATTGTAGACTATAAAAACACATTTATAAATATAGATAAAGTGTTACATTAGTACGAGTCCTTGACCTTTTTGATAGCATTAAGGGGTATGTGTCTACATGCCAACTGACATATTTGTTTAACATTTCGCTACTATGGAGAACAGACAATTACATACTTCCTGGAATTTCTGCTACTACTTAGACGTTCTTAACCACTTTCAGACCGACTTCGAACATTCGCTTAAAAATGTTTTATATTTTTCACAAAATCGAGTTATTTAACACTTGGTTAGCACTAGCCTTGGTCACAAAGTTTTATTTAAATTGTCCGGACACCTTCTAACATGGCTGTTTCTCAAAGCAATTACCACAAGGCTACGGCTATCACTACAGCTATCTTATCAAACAAGTTACAAACGTACTGTAGAACGTAACCCGTTAATGAGTAGCGTCACATATATGTGATCGTTCGAATGTGGGTCCCGCAACGTAACATTACAAATCATGTTAAAATGTTTATAGCTTGCAAGCCTGCAATACATACTGTAAAAAGAGAAATCCTTAGGTCAGCTAGCCTAGCTAAAATGAGCTAATATGTTGTAGAACACACGCCTTAAAACAGTATCAAATAGTCTTCAAGTTATCATACAAACAAAAACGCTAAAATACATGTTTTGTATGCTACTGTCGTTATATGTAAGCTCTGGTTACTCACGGTCAAATAGCGTAATTTCTAAGGGCTTCAGTAGAAGTAATCGTTGTCTTCACATCTTCAACAATGAAATAAAATGGTCTTCTTGTTTGGGTCCTGAAGGTGGAGGGTTGAAGCTCAAAATTGTGCATTTGAACGATCCCTGGCGATGGAGGAGCTGGATTTTTCTGTATCGCTTTAAAACCTTTCTTCAGCCCTTTTACAATTTGTTTGCATGTTCAGTTCTTGCATATTTTTCAAGGAACAAACAATTTGTTTATTTTTATCGACACAGGCAAATTTTGCGGACAACTACGGTACGCATCCAAACAGAGCTCATATACATGACACCTTCATAACATCCACCAATCGTGTACCCCGATATTCAAGTGAGTCAAGTAGTAAGTAAACATTCACATGGGCATTTTGGTGAGCCGGTAATACCAGACATTCTCTGGTAATACTGTCAGTGGGTGACTGACCTTCAAATTCATAAAAACAAGTCAAACAATTGGGTAATTCAGGTATTCTGTAAAGAAGCATTGCAACATTACACTTGAACGAGCATATTTGTTAAGCTTATATTATTCCGCTGCGATTAGTCATCAGAACAACAGTTGAGTGATAATGAAATGTGCAGAACATCGTTTAAATAAATGTACAGTAGGTACAGTATTGTTTTAAGTGTGTGTCGTACTTTGTGTGTCGCTTAAACTTATAATAATTAGATGAATAAATTATATACGTAATTATAATCAGCCTACAGTAGGTACACCACATCAGTGATACTTATCAATAAGCTACATATTGACATCTCTGTACACTTGAACATTTGGAAAACGAACCTTATTAGCATAATTATTTTCATTGCTAGCTGTGTATTCAAGGCCACATAGATCCATGTAACAATCATGGAATGCTGTATGCATGTAGAAAGCAAACCAAAATATGTAATCTACCCATTTACTGAAGCCAGTTGGTCCAAATTTGTTCAGAGTGCATTGCAATGGCAACATCTTGATAGCAAGGAAAGCATTCTTGCAGAAAAAGCAGTGGAAAGATTCCATTTAAACCCAGTGCTACCTTAACCAACATAAACAAAATATCTAGAGCATGCAAGATAATAGATAATGCAGCTCTGGAGAAGGTTTTTCCAAACAGAAATTGTGTATGAAATTCAGTTTTTGTTATGGCAAAATGTACAGTGGGGTCAGTGTATACAAATAACTTACTACAGAATCCGTTTTGCTATTACAATCTATGTGCACCATACATTTTATTACAAAATCAGTTGACATACATTGCATGCTTAATAAGGGCACAGACAGGACGGGCAGGGCAGTGGACGGGCAGGACAAAGAAGGCCTGTGGCAGGAGAGAGAAAGTTGTCTTGATTAAACAAATTGTATACACATTACCCTGCCCCTCTAGTCGACCATACAACTCAACACGTTCCGTTCATTGGAAGTGCATTTTATGTGAATATTATTAATAATAAGTAAATATATAGTTCAAGAAATGATCTGATCTAAAAGAACTACTCTCTTTCCTTCTTTTTTGTCTTGTAATACAAAGAGGTACAAGCCCTAAAGGAACCTATACCTGAGGAATCAGCAACTACAATTCGAGCCCTATGCTCAAGCCTTACCAGAGTTGGTATATCACAGTGAGCTATAGCCATCCCATTAAACTGCATTATATGCAAAGAGGAAACATACACCAAACGAACATTTAGCAGAAAGAGACTAAGTAAAAATGTATAGCGTGTGATACACACATAGCTGGCAAGTTGCTACTTGCTGCTGAAAGGCAAATGGATGAAAACCTCTGACTGTATATCCGTGGTAGGGATCGGGTTGCTTCAGAAGCTAAATACCACTTCTGTAGCTTCAGGGACTAGTCAGCTAAATCTCCCATCCCAAATCAGTCTACCATCCCCAGTCAGATCAGTCTACCATCTCCAGCCAGATCAGTCTACCATCTCCAGCCAGCTCAGTCTCCCATCTCCAGTCAGCTCAGTCTACAGTACACTCATCAAGCGGTAAAAACAAGACAGCTTACACTCTCCAACTGGAACACATTATACCATCAGATGTTTAAAAACAACCTCTAACTCAAGTGTTATGTGTTACTTTTGACAGGGTTTGACGATATTTAATTAAAGGTCACATGACATGAAAACTTCACTTTAGGAGGTTATTTAACATTAATATGAGTTCCCCTAGCCTGCCTTTGGTCCCCCAGTGGCTAGAATTTTCGATAGGTGTAAACCAAGCCCTGGGTGTTCTTCTCCGCCTTTGAGAAAATGAAGGCTCAAACGCTCGGTTTGAAAATCTCCTCTTATTGACGTAACAAGGAGCCAGGCTACCGCCCTTCTCTCTGCTGTGCCCGCCCAGATAATCTGGCCCGCCAATGAGGAATTGAGCTACGATTGAGCAAGGGCGAGTGCAATATCGTGTTTTCCTGCAGAGACATCATGCCATGGCTAGCAAACGAACGAAGCCATAACAGTTGCTCAGTGCTTGGATGTACAAATCAACACACAAGTATTTTTGTAGTTCCGTCATCCGAGCCTCTAAACAATCAGTATCTTAATTTTATTTTCGCTGAAAATGCGCCAACACAACTTCTGTTGTAGGCGCATTTGTTTTGTATGTCTGCGCCAAACACTTCAGCCACGACTGTTTCCTCAACTTGAGCTAATACAAAACTGGCCTTGCTGAAATAAAATTCTGGATCAGTACTAACTCTCCTTCGTCCAGCTACTAACCTCGGACAAGTAAGTTAACTAACGCTATATCATTTTGTAGCTTTACTGTATATGGTTACCTAGCTTGCTACCCTTAGAATGTGGCTGTAACATTAGCTCTGCAGCTAACAGCTGAGTTACTGTCGCTATGGAAAGGTAGATAGCATCAAGTATAAGTGTGAATACATATGCTGTACGTGAGTGTTGTACACTTCTTTGTTATTTGGATAAACGTTCTGCTGTTGGTGTTATGGCGCGCGCGATATCCACCTTTCCCCTCATTGAAATGACTGAGTGTGTACCTCTGCAAACCAGGGTTATCAGATGAGAATGGGCAAATTCGAGGTATTTTACAGCAACGGGGTTACAGCCATTGCGATACATCCGTTGTAAACATTAGCGCATGGTGCCGCCCCTCCGCTCCTCATTAGCATTTAAAGCTACAGACACCAAAACAGCGCGTTCTGAGGAAAGCTCCTTGTGGGACTAGTAGTGGCTGTAATTCTGCACCAAGGCTGAATTTCGGGAAAGAGACTTCTGATACAGTATTAGGGGACGACTAAGGCCTATATAAAAGCATCCAAAAACAGCATGTCATGTGACCGTTAAAGCTCAGCAACCACCTTACTGTTATTTCAAAGCCTTGTATTACTGTTATTTCGGAGCCGGAAACTTGTAGGCTAGCTTCTTGACACATTGTCACGTAGGTTGTTTTTCCTATCAGCTGATCCTGTTACGAACAATTTGATTAGCTAACAAGATGATACACGAGTTCTGGTTGGTTGGAGAGTTTAGGTAGTTGAGACGATTGCCTGATAAAG
>CM042874.1:15197525-15219525 GCA_023658055.1 Thaleichthys pacificus | reverse complement strand
GGCGCTCTTGAGCGGTGGGACCACCAGACGGTTGTCAGAAGAAGACCGTAGGTGGCAGGTGGGGGTGTAAGGCTGCAGGAGAGACTTGATGTAGTCGGGTGCAGTCCCGTTCACCGCTCGGAAGGTCAGTACCAGAGTCTTGAATCTGATACGGGCCGTGATGGGAAGCCAGTGGAGGGAGATGAGCAGCGGGGTAACATGGGAGCGTCTGGGTAGATTGAAGACCAGACGGGCTGCCGCATTCTGAATCCTCTGGAGAGGGCGGGTTGCGCATGCTGGGAGACCGGCGAGCAGCGAGTTGCAGTAGTCCAGCTTTGAGAGGACAAGTGCTTGGACTAGCAGCTGGGTGGAATGCTCAGACAGGTATCTCCTGATCTTCCGGATGTTGTAGAGGGTGAATCTACACGACCGGGAGACCGCAGCAATGTGGGCTGTGAGGGAGAGCTCGTCATCCATGGTCACCCCGAGGTTCCTGGCAGAGGATGAAGGGGTCACCGTCGCCGATCCCAGGGTGATTGAGAGATCATGGGAGATGGAGGGTTTGGCCGGGATGATGAGGAGTTCTGTTTTGGCGAGGTTCAGCTGGAGGTGGTGCTCGGTCATCCAGGCGGAAATGTCTGTGAGGCAGGCCTCGATCCTAGCTGAGATCCCCGGATCAGTCGGGGGGAACGACAGGTACAGCTGCGTGTCGTCAGCATAGCAGTGGTAGGAGAAGCCATGGGAGGTGATGATTGGTCCAAGCGAGGTGGTGTAGAGGGAGAAGAGGAGCGGTCCAAGGACAGAGCCCTGTGGGACACCAGTGGAGAGCTGGCGGGGGCCTGACACTTTGCCTCCCCAGGAGACCTGGTAGGATCTTCCCGACAGGTAGGATGAGATCCACTGAAGTGCAGTGCCAGTGATGCCATCTCAGAAAGTCTGGCCAGCAGGATCTGATGGTTAACCGTATCAAACGCTGCAGAAAGGTCCAGCAGAATGATGACGGATGACCTCGAAGCCGCTCTGGCAGACTGAAGGGCAGTGGTGACTGACAGGAGGGCAGTTTCTGTGGAGTGACCAGTCTTGAAGCCCGATTGGTTGGGGTCAAGCAGGTTGTTCTGAGAGAGGAAGTTTGACAGTTAGTTAGATACAGCGCATTCAATTGTTTTAGAAAAGAAGGGTAGTAGTGATACCGGTCTGTAGTTCTGGAGGACGGCTGGGTTAAGGGAGGGTTTTTTGAGTAGAGGGCTAACTCTGGCCTGTTTGAAGGCAGAGGGGAAAGTGCCGGAAGTAAGAGAAGAGTTAAGGACATGGAGAAGAAAAGTTATGATGGAGGGAGAGATGGTTTGAAAGAGAGGGGAGGGGACTGGATCAAGGGGACAGGAGGTGGAGCGATGAGAGAGAATGAGGTCAGAGATCTCTGCCTCGGACAGGGGAGAGAAAGAGTTTAGACATTTAGTTGGGTCAGTCATAGAGGGTGAGTGGGTAGGAAAGGTGGGTTCAGGGAACCGACTGCTAATGTCAGCAACTTTTTTCTCAAAGAAGGAGGAGAAGTCGTCTGCTGTCAGACGCACCAAGCATAAAGCAGTCCGTGAATGGGGTTTTGGAAAAGGATCCCCTTACCATTTAGTTTTGTGCACCACGGGTTCTGCTTTATACTGGTGCTGCCGTGGGTCTCTCCTGGATCTGGTTCTGCAATCCTGCCGCTCGACAACGCCAATTGATGAAGAAAGTGTTTTGTCCGTCTCTTCATAAACGGAGTGACTAAGTTCAGTTGAGTTCTGGATTTAATAAGTATTTATCAATCTGCAGATTGGGAGAGAAAACCAGACCTCTGACAATAAATGACAACACAACACCAGGCTTAGGTCTCAATCATGTCTCTCTCAGCTCTGAAGGCTGGAGGACCATCTTTTATAGGGCACAGGAATGTAAACATAGATAGTGACAGTCAGGCAGTAATGACGTTACAACAGTCTCAGAGGAAGAGATTCACAGCTCCCAACACATGACCACTCAGACTAGAGAGGTCATAGTTGGCGCTCTCCTTGTAGTCATGACAAAGGACGTTTACCCAGTACTTTCTCCTGATCCCAAACATCTATTAACCCTGACACATGGACACAATCTACTCTTATTAATAGCAAGCTTGCATGAGAACATACTAACTAGTATCCAATGACTAGTTCTATTGATTAGTGAATAATGTAAGCACACCTGAAATCGCAATTTCTTCCACAGTAGCCTAAAGCATTCCAACAGGTAGCCTACTCGTCGCTCTCTGCAAATAAATCGGTATGGTCAAGGAAGATGTGTTCCCTCCTCAGGGAACGATCTGCAAAATTTAGCAGCGGCAATAAATACGCCATTGTGTGGTGTAGTCCTAGTGTGCGGAATAAGGCTACTTTGGGCCTATAAATACAGTGATAAGTCACTTATTATTGGATGGCAACGTTCCCTGTTAACATAATTGATTTGAAATGAAGGCAAAGCAAGGCTAGTTTACAGTTTTTTTTTACAATCGCTATGACAATCTTTTCAATACATCTAACAAGTTTGCTTAACTCTTAATGCACCAACACACCTACCACACACAATTGGCAAATCTGTTAATTTCATGCTCAAAATCACACACTGTAAACTAAACTCAAAAATACACTAAACAATACACCATGTCTACCAAAACACTTAACACACGTTCTCTTTCAACAGGAACATTTAATCAATCATAGCACATGTCATAAAAAAACACTAACATCAGATGAAATTACAGAAACTGCATTCTATTATACAGTATATGTGTCAGGTCTCACAGTATATGGATCATAGATTGTGTTTTGCAATGCAGTTTCTTTTGAAGCCTCTTTACATTTTTGTTTTGTTGGGTTTAGTAAATGCATGCATTTTGTTTCTTTAGTTGCAGAAATTCAGAACAAAAAATGAATGACCCATCTCAGAGTAGCTTTATAGAATGTCCGGTTACTGTATTGAAAAAAAGAAGACAGAAACATAATTGCTGCAGTAAAGGCTTCCTTTGCAACAGGACATTACTGCAAGAAATATGCAATATAGCTGCCATTTACAATATTTCATCAGTTACCCTAGCTCTGGCCCTTCTCTGAGCACCACCACACATTCTAACTCCTCTCCCTTGCCCCACTCCTCTCCCTTGTCCTGGTACTTGTCTTCCTCTCCCTCATGCAGGCATTACATATTCTTTCTTTCTTCGTGTTTCTCTGTATTGTTCTTTTTCCACATAAGATCAGGCCAAAGAGGTCCTCTTACTGTATACACCTGAGTGTTTCCGAGTTGGGAATCAGCTGTGATTTACAGTATTTGCATAACTTCAACCAGCTGTTTCTCAGTAGCAATGGAAAAAAATACAGGGGATATGTTTATATTTCACTTTACAATATGAACAGCTGTTCACTTTGACTTTAGCCAATAAGTTAGGTTTTGAACATGATGTTATCTGTTCCGACATACAGTGTGAAAGCATTGGTAAATTGGGAAGTAAAAATCGATTGTTTTGGTCTTGGTTGAGCTTGTGTGTAAAAGAAGTTCAGGCATTTAAAATTTGTGTTTATTCTATGCATTTTGTGTCAAAGCAACAAGAAATGTGTTAATGGTATTGCCAATACAGACGGATGTTGTGCTAACTGTGTCAAGAGTTTAGGAAACTTGTTAAAAGTATTGAAAAAATTGTCATAGCGATTGTAAAATACTGTATTTATATAGGCCTAGCACAATTCATACACAATGGAAATTCAAAGTGCTTTACAAATGAGCAGAAGTGTAAGTGTAGTGTGTATTTATTAAAACAAACAAAAAGAATGTGTAAAATTGTCAGAGAGTCAGATGTCAGATGGCCGAGCGGTGAGGGAGTCGGGCTAGTAATCGGAAGGTTGCCAGTTCGATTCCGGCTGTGTCAAATGACGTTGTGTCCTTGGGCAAGCCACTTCACCCTACATGCCTCGGGGAGAATGTCCCTGTACTTACTGTAAGTCGCTCTGGATAAGAGCGTCTGCTAAATGACTAAAAAAAAAAAAAAAAAAGTATTAGTTGGAAAATTATAAAGGAGATAAATATTCAATTTTAAATTAGAACGGACGAAAACAGTATAACTACTTATTCTGCGCAAACATGTCAGCTCTCAATTGTGCGTAAGAGTGCTGTTGGGTGTGCGTAAATTCTGTTCTTACCTAAGAACAAATCCCAAATAAGAAAACATTGGTGAATGCCAGAATCTTCGTGAAAACTGCGTAAGTGGGGTTTGAGAACAAATTTGTTCGTAAGAACATTTGGTGAATGAGGCCCAATGTGCTTAGTAAAGTTATGCATTGTGCTTATTAAAGTTCTGTCTTATGAACTGAGAAGTGTGCTCAGGCTTAAACATTGAGTTTCGACCACAGAGTGTGGGAAAAAGGCTGTATTTTGTGTCTCTATCTCTTCATTTTCAGAAACGACCTTGAAACCGGGTGGAGACGGCACCCGAGCAGGTGGCACGCGTAGGCAAGAACAACTCCCTGATGCACGAGAGAACAAGCTCAACCCTCTTTTCATCTTTGTGTTTTAATTGGGTGTGCTCAGAGCCTGTTTAAGGAGAGCCTTGCCACTCCCTATTAAGCCCCATTGTACCGAATTTGGATGCAGTTCCACCAGAGTTCCACTGAGGGTGATCGCGAGCGAGTGCATGTTGAATGGGAAGAGCTAAACGGCTAAATTTGTCTCTTTCGCCTGATTGTCGTTGAGAAATCTCCGATTTGATTGTAGTTTTTGCATGTTCAACATGGATTATAGGTCGAAAGTTGAATGAACGAGTACTTATGTCCTTTTGATTTCTTACAAGGTGAGTCGTTGTTGCCCATAACACGCTAGCATTCTGCTAATGAACGCTGATTGGTTCTTAGTCTTAGTCTTAGGACTGATACGACCAGAGCACCCGCTTGATGGCATCCGAAGCGGAATCAGAATGTCAGAGCATTAGCAACATTAGCAACAACATTAGCAAGCCAAAACTCTTTCTAGCATGTGTATTGACAGGGAGAGCCTAACCTGTCAGCTGTGTTGTCGATGCCTTGAGAGAAAAAAGGAAGTGACCAGAGCTTGTCGTAAAGCAGTAGCTCTGGTCGTACGATGTGTATGACGTCAATTACATTTTCAAAGGCTTTTTAGAACAGAAAGGCGACTTTAAAAAAATCTAACAGCCAGCAGTGTGTATTTTTTTTTGCCTTCCCTTTCGAATTCAGAATTCAAATTACTAGACAAAAAATTATATCCTGAGAAAAGTGGATTTTGAGGGGTATAGCTCCATAGACTTCCATTCATTCTGCACTCGCTCGTTAGCGCCCTCACATGGAACCGCAACCAGTTCAGAACCCGGAAGTTTCCCGAGAGTGGCAGTTCTCCCCATAGATATATATAAAAACTAGGGCTGTGTCTACTACCGCGCACTTGTGCACTTCGAGCACTGACTTTCAGTGCTTAGGGCGCTTACACTGACAGAACCAGCAGAATTCAGTGCACTGAAAGTACCCGGATGACGCACTGCAAACGGTCAAAAAATGATGGACACTACTCGCCCTAAACGGGCGCCATATTGCCTACGTAGCGGAAGAGGAGGAGCCCTTTCGGCAGCTTTTCATTTAATTTCTAAAATAATGGCGGACGAAATGACTCGCGAGCAGATTCGCCTTAGATTCGCGGGTGTCACAATCAGATTTGCGTCCGTCACTTCCCGCCAAGTGGTTAACTTAAGTGTTCCATTTGAGACAGCACTACTCAGCGACGGAGTGCACTGCACTGTATTGCAGTGCACTGTATTGCAGTGCACTATCCCATGGAAACAAAGGCAAATGTGTGAGATGTACTGATGTGGAGCACAAATCATCCAAGAAGCAGTAATTCTCTTGAGTGTTTTTTATTAAGATGAATAATCATTGGATTCAGGTCAAAAAATGATGGACACTACTCGCCCTAAACGGGCGCCATATTGCCTACGTAGCGGAAGAGGAGGAGCCCTTTCGGCAGCTTTTCATTTCATTTCTAAAATAATGGCGGACGAAATGACTCACGAGCAGATTCGCCTTAGATTCGCGGGTGTCACAATCAGATTTGCGTCCGTCACTTCCCGCCAAGTGGTTAACTTAAGTGTTCCATTTGAGACAGCACTACTCAGCGATGGAGTGCACTGCACTGTATTGCAGTGCACTGTATTGCAGTGCACTGTCCCATGGAAACAAAGGCAAATGTGTGAGATGTACTGATGTGGAGCACAAATCATCCAAGAAGCAGTAATTCTCTTGAGTGTTTTTTATTAAGATGAATAATCATTGGATTCAGGTCAAAAGTCTATCACTTGAACTGGTTTCATCCCTTAAGACACTCAAAGTCAGCAGCTTGGCATGCTGGGACATGGAAAGGATTAAACATTTATACTTTCATCAAGGTAAAAAGTGTTGGTTTGTCCTTTTTCATCAATGTCCTCAAAAAAGCAGTCTGCAGAGCCAGTAGACACAGTAGTCTGTGGGGTGACTGTCTCTGGAGGGCCTGCAGGCAGGGCAGGCTAGCTGGATGAAGCTGTCTTGGGGTGAGGGCTGAAGAGAAGCTGAAGAGAAGCGGTCCAGCTAGAGAGGGGTAGTTCAGCAAGGGGTCTGTGTTGCTCTCACCATCCTCTGTTGCATCCTCTGTTGTTGCTCTCAGCATGCTCTGTTGCACACTGTTGAGCAGGCCTCTGCATGACCCTCCAGACCTGTCAAAGTGAAGAAAGGGTTCATGTCAGTAGTAAAAAATGAAGCTTTTTCCATCTACACTTGATATAAACTACAGTTTTGACTAGGGCTGCACGATTATGGCCAAAATGATAATCAGGATTATTTTGATCAATATTGAGATCCCGATTAATTATCACGATTATTTGTTGATTTGATCCAAAACTACTTTTTTTTGTCACATGGGCTAATTGGGTGTTCTCTCACATATTATTATTAATTTTATTCTTTTCCCACCCCTAAAGATTGCGATTGCGTTGCTTGTATTTTTATTTAAGTTCCGTTGCACGGTTTAAGTTGAAATTACGTTTTTGTGGCAAAAAGTGCCTTTTGTCGCCAAAGGGAATCAGTGCAAGCCCAACGTCACAACGTCAGCACATGTTAGCAACAACGCATTTTTACGACATGCATAGATGTAGTAAGACTGTTGCGCACAGTAGGCTACTGGCAGCATCATACATTTAAGTAATTCAAGACTATACAGTAAGTAATTTCACATTAAATAATGTATTTAAACTGTGTGTCGCTGTCTTCAATGCCACAGCCTAAACTTGATGTCAAAATAAACGTTTTTCATTTCCGGCGCAGTCAAACAATCCCCTTAAGTTTGGCTAGCAACAGCAGCTAGGCTAGCACAATTTACTGAGGTCAGCTTCTCCACCGTGCAGGGCACTAGTCTAAGATCAAATGGTCGTATTTGGCATTGTTACTGACAATGATCGCTTCCAGCAAACTTATTTTGAATTAGCCAGATCCCCCTAAATAAATGTCAAGCTTATTTAAGTTTTTTGGGGGCATATTTTCAGTTAGCAGATGGTACTGTACTAGCCTGGCTGCCAGCCCAACTTATCCCCGCCCACAAAATAATTTGGTCGGGAAGATGGGTCTGGGGAGTCTCGGTTGGGGAACAACTATGTCCGAACAGAAGCTGTTCGGACCAATGAAATTGTCAGGGCGGGCTTTATATGATGATGGACAGATGATCAACAGTAACGTAATCAACCACGTCACCAAAGAGCGCTTTGGTTGAATTTGTTTTCAACAAACAACATACTACGTTGCTCTGATTGGTTGTAGGTCTATCCAATTGAGCGAAGAGGCATTTGTTTTCTGGGTTCGGTTGAAACACGCCCCATAGTCACAGCCCAATGGAGAGTTCTCAGACTCATATTCTGACAAGAATTATGAGTATGACAACATCAGGCTAGTACTGTACGTTTCAATCGCTATTCTATCTAATACTGCCGATTATGTTGTTACTTAGAATAGCTTGTTTCAAGGGGGTTCAGCTTGTTTCAAAGGTGGTTTTTAATGAATGAATATGCAATATGAGTGGGCTAAATGCTTGAAAATATCACTACTGTAGAAGGGAAAAACTTAAGGTGACTATAGGTTAGGTTAATTCTACATTTAGTCATTTAGCAGACGCCCGTATCCAGAGCGACTTACAGTAAGTACAGGGACATGCTACACTTCACTTTTTGTATTTTGAATTGTAGGCATTTTTATATAAAATATACAGAAATATCAGTTGTAAAAATTACAGTTAATAAACGGACCCATCTGCAACCGATGCAAGCAAGCACACCCTACAATTTCCCCAGAAATTGTACCCTCTCTAGTTATACCATGCAGTTCGTCAGTGATAAAGTAAGGAAACAGCACTTGATCGGCCATGACCGACGTCAACACAGCAAACCACGAGAAGCAGGAATGTCCGACTTTACGCAGCCGTTTATAACTCCTTACCAACTGCAAGCAGCAACTCCTCGCTGGTCGTTTCATGCAGCTGATGTTGAACGCACCTATGGTTTACGGAGCGCTAGCTTTGCCAAAAAATACTAATATATATAATAATAATATTTTACATATCGCTCGATCACGCGAATTTGATCGTGGGAAGCCAAAATCGTGATCGTGATTAAAATTTGATTAATCATGCAGCCCTAATTTTGACTGTGAAATGCAGTAGCACTAGTTCAAACTTGAATCCAAATGTGTTGACCTGATGGAGCCCCATGCAAAGTCACTCAAAACACGAGTTCGATTCCAGGCTCTGGCAAGAGTATTTAGCTCTAAACTGGTCAATATACACATCTGACCAATGACCAGGGGGGTGTTCCATCAATGTCGCTAACGCAAGTCGCGCTAACACGAATAAGTCTCACTTGGGTAAACGTCAACTTAGACTTAAGCCTCAAGCCGTTCCACTAACGTTCCGTTCCACTAACAGGCAACGCTAATTCAAGCTAGACCTCAATAAGCTTAGACTGTGCAGCCCAGATCAGGCGATCGTCGAAAAGAGGAGTTATGTCGCAAAAAGTATAGCGTAAAGCAGCAGAGGGGTGTTGTTTCAGCAGCGTAAATTGATTTTTTGAGTTTTTTTGGAGTTGTCCCCAAAAAGGGCAATGTTGCCGCAATTAACATATCAAGGGAGACAACTTGTCAAACCATTACAACCGTTAAAATGTGTAAATTGTAGACCTACCAAATCTACTTAACATATATATATATGCATTTAGGCCTACTGATAATTAGCGTAATTTGATGAGCTGTCTGAAAGCGTTCTGACAGTAGGCTAGCCTATGGCCGATATTCTCAACAGGAGATTGAGAATAATAGCCCAAAAAAGAACGTGGCAGCAATTGAAAATTGTAGGATAAAATTCAAAACACTGAAGAAGGCCATAGTTAATTGCACTTGATGTGGACTAATAATGTTTTTGTCTTCACATCTTGAACAAAATCAAAAATTACTTCAAAATAACTTTGCCACACACATTTATTAACTGGTAGGCTAAATGCTGAGCTAAGATAAAAGGGAAAGATAACCATGACTTAAATGGGGATTCACTGAAATAACTAGTATTGCGTAAATCCAGCACTGACTTTTTAGATCAGAAGGTGACCCAAACTGCACTTTGTTTGGCAGAACAGTCATTTAAAATTGCTCAGCATTACTATCATTAGTATATTACGAGTATTTCCAATTAACTGCCTCCACAGATCCAGAGGGGGCTTGGACAGTGACAGACTGTGGCTGTGCCAAGTGTTGTCACAGCCTCACTTTGGGAAAGCATGCCCTACTGGGAACATTAGGGGAGACGCAGAATCTAATTGTCTTCTTTGGAAAGGGCAACATTTGTGACACTGTCATGTAGGGGCAGCATAAAGGGCACTTCATAACAGCACCTTTTTCCATTGGAAGTAAGGGCATGGGAACAGTCCAATTTAGGCCATTGTAAGGGCACCTTATAGGGTACTGCAACACATTTTCTATACTATAAAGGAACTCATAAAGACATGTTTTTACATGTATAGAGGGCACACTGTCATTTATTGCATGGGGCATCCTGTGCACTCAAGCATATTTCACAATGTGAATGGCAGACAGTAGGGCACTTGGTCTAATTTTTGCCACTCTAGAGGGCATTTTAGAGGCAGTCACCCCCTGAGTCTTCCAATGGGCCTGGATACACCCATGGGGACAGTATATTGCACCTATACTATTGGGGAAGCCAGAGGAGAGGTAATATCGAGGCTTGTCAACATATAGGCTACTTTAAACAATGAAAATACTTTATACAATTGAATAAAAAGTCTCCTTGATTCTTTGTGTTTCAAGATTACCTGAAAAACTGATGATAATATTCAGGTACTGCTTTGGAGTAAGGTATACCCGTCATATTTCCTGGCATAGTTGCCCGTTCAAGAATGTCCCACATGCAAAGACATAGACAGATGCAGACAGACTGAACAGTGTCAAGGCTTGGCTACAGTGGGTTTGCTTCCTTGTGTGTGATTCCAGCAGACTACATAGTCTAGGCCTACCTACATAGACTACAGTCTACTACCCTCCTTTCTACTATTATAGTTTACTCTCCTTTCTATTACTTTCTACAAAGGATGGTAGGCTGCTCTTATGTGTTCATTGCCATCCTTAAGAGTTGCTAAAGTGTTATTTCATATATATATATATTTATGTATTAATTTTTTTAAGAATGACAATTAAATTGATCTAGATAAACTATGCTGGGCCTGCTGAACCTATACTTCTTCCACAGATACTGGTCAGGGAAGCATTACTTCTGTCTCTGAAGACCCTTGGGTCTGGTGGGATAAACGCCATTTGTATAATCTGAGCACCTTCATCCACCACAGGGTTGTCAAAGAACGGATACGCCATAATTCATTGTAACTTGTCTAGACGCTCTGCTTAGTTTCTAAGTCCTTATTTTCTGTCAATTAACCAATGGCTTTTGAAAACAGTTAAAGTGACATTATTTCTTAACTTGTTTATTTAAATTAATATATTTTTTGGAGATGAAGTAAACATGTAGCTAAATCAATAATGTCTGCACTTCAAAAAATATGAATTTACGTTTCCGAACACGGACTAAAGTAGCCTTGTCATACTCATAATTCTTGTCAGAATATGAGTCTGAGAACTCTCCATTGGGCTGTGACTATGGGGCGTGTTTCAACCGAACCCGGAAAACAAATGCCTCTTCGCTCAATTGGATAGACCTACAACCAATCAGAGCAACGTAGTATGTTAACTTTTACCAAACCCCGTGGGAAGGACGGCAAAAACATATTTTCCATCGACAAATGCCTTGATTGCGTTTCTCTGTTCCTCTTTCAAAACTAATGCGCTGTCGATGTCTTCTAAAACAGACTCGATGGCAGAATCATAACATCCCAGCTCTCCAGCGGTAGCCATGTTTGTTGAAAACGAATTCAACCAAAGCGCTCTTTGGTGACGTAGGTTAATAGTTGTTCCCCAATAGTTGTTCCCCAACCGAGACTCCCCAGACCCATCTTCCCGACCAAATTATTTTGTGGGCGGGGATAAGTTGGGCTGGCAGCCAGGCTAGGACTAAAGTGGTTTGCGCGCAGGAATTTACTCGACGGAACTGTCTTTTGAGATTCTGTTTCCGCCTGTTTGAAATGATTTGCAACACATTTTAGTTTAGCTTGACTTTTAGTCTGACACGGATCAGGCTAGTTCCGAAGTATAAGTTACCTTGGTTACGTAGCTAGAACTAAAATAAGCCACCTTAATGGAACGGAACTCTCGCTAAAGTAAGTGAGACTTGGCGAAATAAGTCTCGCTTTTCCTTAATCGACGTTGATGGAACACCCCCAGCTCGACCTTTGCCTGTAATCAGTGATTCTGACTGCCAGAGACCTTTAAATAGGCTGACCGAGTGAAACTAGCCTGGCTAACGTAGGTCGCTTTCTCAGGCAAATGACGAAGGAAACAGGATTGCTTTGAAAAATCCTAGATACTGACTATCTTCATTATGCTCTTGTCTACAAAAAGCAGTCTTCCCTGACGTTTTTGGAGTAGAATTGAGTGAAATCCAGTCACTGCCAGTGAGCGAACCAAGTCTAACTCTGAGGCTAATGTCAAAACAATGCACTCTCACTCAAATTGCAAGTTTTCCACAAATCACAAAAATAATAGGACCATCTGACTAAAAGCACAATTCCCACATCTCTTGAGGCTGCCCTGCTCTTTTCGGGGGTAGAATTTACCGAACTGTAAATAAAATGGTGAACATGATGAAATCAAAACATGGCTGCCGCCTAAGCCTATGCGGTCTCCCTGGCGTCCGAACTCACTCCAATTAGAAAGACTTTCACGACCCAAATCAAGATTCTGAGCCTACAGGTCTGTAGGGAATCGCTTTTTCTCCGAAAGGCTACCCTCCTCAACCTTTTGGGTGAAGAATTCGCCGAGATGTTAAATGATTCACTAATTATAAACACAAAGGGGAAAAGCTAGCTACTTTTCGAGTTCAGTTTTCCGTCACTTCAAACTCACGATCTAAAGGTCTAAAAGTGCTCAAACCTTCACCATAATTCAAGAGTAGTGTACGTTCACAAACCCAATCATTGATTCTATCTTAAAATGTGTAAAAATAGGACTTACCGAACGTGGCTGCCTCCAACATGGCTATCAGGCGACTCCAGTTGAAAACAACAATGGCCTCCGAAAAATAATTTATATTCGTAATGGCGAGCTGCGATTGAAAGCAAAATGAAACAGGAGCTAAAAACCGAGGGTGGGGGCTTGGTCAGCACACAATTTTCAGAAAGCATGTGTGTGTGTATCGCCATGCTCGCTTGTGTGTCAAGGGGCAGGATGAGTGTGCGTGTGCGCGCTGTGGAGCCATTCAATTGAATTCAATCATATATTGACATATCAAGGTGAAATTGCATATGGTACTTCAGAATGATGTCAACTTGAAGGCACTAACGTTTGAAAAACCATCAGTCAAAATTATATTTGATTTATTAACAGATAAGATATTGTGGCAATGTGGACATTTACATAAATACACTTCTTTCAGCCATTTTGTATTGCATTCATTATTCAATTTAACCCTATACAAGGACATGTATTCTACAAATCTGTAACACATTTCAAGTCGATTGGATCTATGGTTCATGAGGAGAAGGGTTTTAAAGGTTGTACCAAGTTTGGACAGTACAGCAAAATCTATCATGGCGGACCTTATGGGTTCTTGAGGCTTTTTTGTTCCCCATGAGAAATAAGACATCTATACCAATTTTCAGGCATTTTGGAGTAATGGGGCGCTGGGGAAATCACGTAGACTTTGGGAGTGGCTTATAGCGCCACCTATGGGCGTACATGGGCCACTAGCCGTCTGGGAGTAGTGAGTGACCTGTTGTATCATTGGGCCAAATTAGAAAAAATCGGGTCAAGGACTTTTTGAACTATTGAGCCATTTAACAGAGAAATATAATAATAACAGGAATACTAAGAAAAACAATAGGTTCCCTCCTACCGGAGGAACCCTAATTATTTTCTTTTAACCTTTGCAATGTGGGGGGTCTGCGACAGCCCAACGGTTAAAAGAAAATGCTTCACTTTGTTTTTGTATGCGGTAAAGTTGTCGCAATACGACGGTGGGTCACAATGACTGATGGGTCAGAATGACCCGAAGATAACACAAGGGTTAATGTGTTTGATATGAGTGTCAACGGTGAATGGGACTTTTATTTTGACGCCCACAGAGATTGGGAAGCAAAGGATGTTTGGAACGTACACAAACCAGGCATCGTTCACAGAGCAACTGTCAACTGTCACATAGCAAACTGTCAAGTTGAATGTATTTTCAATCTGTCGTGTGAATCTTGTAGAAAGCAATGACTGTAAATTTTACACAATCATAATATGTATATTACTTAAATACAATGAGTTATTGTAACTTTGATGATGTTTTTTGGATGTTTTAAATAGTCAAACGCAATCGCTGCAACTGCACGATACTACTGTCCATACGTTAGCATGTTTGCTAATAATGTCAGTTATGTAATGTATTTTATAATGAAGGATTCAAATACTTTGTGTCTATTCCAGTATGTAATGATGGTGTTCAATGACACAAATCTGTGTTCTAGAAAGAGTGGTCTGGAGTCGCAGAGGTCCGATAATATCAGCTTTAATGCAGCAGTTGGAAATCAACAAGTACAGAGCTCTGGGGTTGTTTACGTTTCCCTACCCGCAACAGAGTTTTGGCTGGTTCACAAAGTCCAATTGGCTATCTGTCCCTGCCCCAGCATATAATATACAGTGCAATTAAAACACAAAGAGGAAAAAAAGGGTTGAACTTGTTCTGTTGTGCAGCAGGGAGTTGTTCTTACCTACGCGTCCCATCTGCTCGGGTGCCATCTCCACCCGGTTTCAAGGTTGTTTCTGAAAATGAAGAGATAGAAACACAAAGAACAGCCTGCTTCCCACACCCTGTGTGAGACCCAATGTTTAAGCCTGAGCATACTTCTAAGTTCATAAGACAGAACTTTAATAAGCACAATGCATAACTTTAATAAGCACAATATATTCTTTAATCCCTCTTTTGATCTCTGAAAACACCAGAGATCAATCAACATAGCCCGGACCAACCATCGCCTCCTCGTCCTGGTCAGCCAGCAACGGCATTTGGAACCCCGTCTTTGGGTTCTCCACAGCCGAGACAATGATCTGGTTGCACAGGGACCTGATACACGGGATAGAGCACCAATCATGTTGATATTGATATAAGCACACTCTTAAGTAAAATAGCGGAAACCTTCTTAGTCCAGTACAATTCTAGTGTGGTCAAGCAGTAACACTCTTGACCTAGTCGTAACCCTCTTTTCCGGACTCTCACATTCGTAGCAATAGCACTGGCCCTCCTGGCCCTTCTCCACCAACTCCTGCAACGTATAACTGGGTTCTGGAGCAGCACAACACATGCTCCAGTGGTACCACGTACTTCCTTTCCCCAGCACCTTAGCGAGGTTCTCTCGATGACCTTGAATGGTCCTGTCCATAAATGTATAACAGGCTTCCCCGAACATCTGATGATGTATTAGGGCAGGTGGGGCAGGGTCTCTAAGGGGAAGGGGTAGATCATCCAGTGAGAAAGGGGGGGACAGGTTCTCCAGGGGAATGGGGCCTTAGAACAGGGGTTAGGTAGTCAGACCCGCCGGTCTGACTGGTCCTGAAGCAGAAAAGAGTTACAGTCCCCAGCATCACCTTATCTCCATTGATCAAGCAGTAACTGAGTCAAATGAGATGCGAACAGTTGAACACCAATGATTAAACACAGATATTGAAATCAAGAACCCCTTTGAGGATTTAAAGTGGATATTTTCAAAGTTCAAATAAATCCCTTCCCACACCCTTTTAGGGTGTGACAACAAACACAAATTTAAAAATATCCCATTACTGATTACACAATGTTGACATACAAATCAACAATAATGATGAGACTATGCAGCGTTATGGCCAAGTGGTGAGGACACACTGGACACAGTGGGAAAACCAGAAATTAGACAGGATATTTTAAAGTTTTCATAAGATCCCTCCTTTCATTGATAACTTTAATCAATACCCAATCTCCTCATTTGACTCCTCCACTCTTTGGTTTACTGCTTCACCTGGAACAGAATTTAGCACAAGACATCTCTTTTCTAGTTAGCATTTTTTATAAAATCGGTTAACCATTTGATCTGCCTCTTCATCATGCTATGTGAAAGGTTTAAGTTGTGGTATTACATATGATCTCCAATAAATCAATTCAAATGGTTTTATGCATCTGGTATAGGACTGGGAAAGACTTCAATTCACATAGTAAACATACTGTATCTATAATTACCAGGCAGTATTTACCCCTTCACATTTCTTTAGTTCAATAAAGTTCATGCATATCATGTTTGCACAAATAGGGTATGCTGAAAAAGGTTTTTCTTAAAAAAATGTTTGAATAGTTTTTAAATCCATATGCTATAAACACTCTTTCGTTATCTCCATCCCTCCTGTTTGAGACATGATTCATCCCATGGCTCAAATCAGCACATAACGAAACAGATTCCTTAGTAACATAAGGTCCTCTTGTGACTATTTGACCAAATCACACCTCTTTTTATCAAAGATAAGATAAAAGCAATTTTCATTATGCCAAACCAGAATCCGTATGCTTCTTAAATGAAATATAAACCAAATAATGTTCTTAATGTAGCTATTAACCAAACATTTTTCCCAACTATATTTTCTAGAAAGGTCAGATAGGTAGAACTTCATAACTCGTTTTGCTGCAGTTCAAAACGAGCCAATTAGCTCAAACCATCATAACCACAATTTATCGGACTTGATGAGTCTTCCCAAATTATTTCAGAACTGAATGTTATAATAACCCTCTTCATGCACTAATACCATTTATTAATACAACATTATCACAGCCTAACTATTTATCCCAAACAGTATGACAGGCTATGATAAAACTCTCAAATAAAACTTAAAACCAAATTACAATTAAACTCCAATTAAAAATACGTTTAGTTTTTTTTCTCTTTCTCATTTTTAACCAAATTACATCTAATACCTTTATCAAAACTCTTAAAAACCCTAGATTTTACTATTTTTTTTATTTTAGTTTCTATTTTAGTTTCTATTTACTATTTTGAAATGTTATCCCATATACCTTCAAAGTATATTCATAGTTTCCTCTTCAAAACATCAGTGTTTAAACCAATCATCTCTTCACATACACAAAACGTTCTTGTTTCATTTCATAACCTTCCATGATCCTCTCTAAACCAATCTTTTATGTAACTTTCCAATCGCTTCCTCATAATTTTTCACATACATTTCCTCAAACCATTCTTTGACCAACACAGCTGGTTAGCGTTTACCGTCTATTCACTTAATTTTGTTCTAGTATAACTCTTCCAATTGTATTAGAACCAATTTATAAACCAGGGGTATACCCTCTGGGATCACCTTTGTAAGATCTCAACGTAACGGGACTCTTTTAGCCCCCACCTTTCTCCATCTCTCCTCGGGATTTCTGTAACTCCTTGGTCAAAGAAAAAAACCACACCACACTCCTCTCTATTTTTATTCAACACAATCTGACTCCACACAAATATTACTCGTTCAGGGACTGTAACCCTCTTGTACCAGAGAGGACAAAGAAAAGAAAAGACACACCACACTCCTCTCTATTTTTATTCAACACAATCTGACTCCACACAAATATTACTTGTTTAGAGACTCTAACTATTTTGAGGACATTTAACCTCAGGGAATTTAACAATTTTAAGGACACTTAACCTCTTTGAGGACACTTAACCTCAGGGAATTTAACTATTTTGAGGACACTTAACCTCAGGGACTTTAACAGTTTTGAGGACACTTAACCTCAGGGACTGTAACCCTTTTGAGGACACTTAACCTTAGGGACTTTAACAATTTTGAGGACACTTAACCTCTTTGAGGACACTTAACCTCAGGGAATTTAACTATTTTGAATCATAAAAACGGTTGATTTCCCACTACTGTTGATTTGACTAGGTACGATGAAACATAGTAATCGTCTAAATTTGGTTCTCAGGTCCGAATAGCAGTACTTTGAATTAACAGGTGTCTGCTTACCTTTTTTTAATATGTTGAGGCGCCTCTGACGATTACGTCTGCCTCCTCGTACCGGTGTATGGCTCTAAAATAAGAAGTCAATAAAGGAGCAAGAAGGCTCATTTTCCTGGCTCTTGGAAAGTAGTTTGGCTCGCTGTTTACTCTGTTAACGCTAGGAAGCACAACACAGACAGAGCAGTACAATTGTAGTTACATAGGAACCGCGGTTTCAAAGTGCAAGTTATTAGTCAAGTGAAAATTGGTAGAGGGAGGTTGGATTTTCCAGGGGTAAGTGGATTTTAACATCAATTCTGTTCACCAAAAAACACAAAATTCAACGGCCCTTTTGCAACATCCACTTACCTCTTACACCCCTCCCCCATAATGTGCCTCCTTACAATTTAGTAATAACCTACCCCACTATCACTTCAAAGCAATTAATTACACAGCAATTCCTACATACCTACAATGTGTTTACTGTAGATATTGCTATGTAGTGACATGGTAGATAATGTAATTAATGTAAAGCTGTAAAAGATGTAAAACACTGACTGTCTCCCCACCTTCAAGAAAAGGCTCAAGACACACTTGTTCCGGGAGTACAACGGCACTTAGGAATGCTTGGCTGGACCTGATGTTAATTTCCTCCAGGATCACAATGACTCGTATTGAGAGACTTGTTGCTCTTGTTGGTTAGTTGTGACGGTTTTAAATTATTGTACTCGCTGTGAAATATTTTACTGTTGACTGTTGTTTTTGTCTTCTTCTTTACAGGTACACTCTTGCACTTTTTGAGTTTTATGTTGTTTAATTGTAACTTGTTTAACTGCATGCTCTTATGGTTCTTCCCCTTGGCACTTATTTGGTTTTTCACAATGTATACTTCATGTTTTGGCTGCTTGCAATGTTTGGGGCTATCTCGTTGTTATGATCAGTGACCTATGCTCTTTTGTAATGCTCTCTCTTGGAAGTCGCTTTGGATAAAAGCGTCTGCTAAATGCATAAATGTAAATGTAAAGCGGTGACACACTTTTTTCCAAATATCAATATGTTAGATTTTTTACATTTGTTTTACATTTTTGTTGTGCTTTTGTAGCCGGTGTGTATCGGTGAAACTCACTCCTCAGGTATGTAACAGGCCACCCGCGTCAACGAATTGCTAGCTTTTCGTTGGCGTAGTTGGTAGTGGTGACGCTTGGGAAGCCAGAGGTGTTAAGTTCGAACCCAGTGCGGGACGATTTGCCTGATACCTCTGACGGAGCTTGCAAGACCACGTCTGTTATACTTTCAGTCAGGTTACAACATAAAAGAAAGCTTTTCAATTTCACACTTCCTGTATTCTACCACAATTATTTTAATTAAATAATATTTAAAATGAAAACACTTGATTCAAATGACACCTGTCATGCCTGTGGGACGAACAACAACATCCCCTGATATAATTTAATGAATGAAGTTCAGAGATATTGCCAAAAGCGACTTTCGACTTTACTTAAGATAATTCCACTCTACATTGTTCACCTGGCAGGTGATAAAATGTTATACAGGCCACACCTCTCTTTTATTCAGGAGGAAGTGAGAGTATTCCCACATCTTGTGTTCTTATCGCATTACTGAAATAGTGTGTGACACCCTAATTTTCAATTCTCCACCTCCTGGTAAGGTGAGTTGATGACATGGTAGAGTTATTTGAATTGATATACTGTAAAGTATTTCTACCGATGGACAATCGTCATAGATTAACTTTGTAATACAACTGGACCGTGTGGAGGTACGGTACTTCTTTATCAAGAGACCATAAAGTTTTACATTACAGAGGTTGATAAGCAGAACAGCATTTTTTTATTCAAACAGACATCTTTCTCTGAATGAAATAAAAAAATGTTTGGGTGTTTGTATAGTTTTGCGGACATGTCTATAGTTTACAAATACTAATCCAATGGATGATAAATTATTCAAATGAATTGTAATTATGATTAAAATGTTAACATGTAAAATGTTTTTATGTCAAACATTATTATTGTATTAATTCAGTGATCTAAATAATTAAACGCCTGGAAAACTTTAACCAAGGTTCATGTTTTCTATGTCAACATCAACTTCCTTCTTGTTCTGCATAATGGCTCTGACTTTGATAGGAGCGATAGGAGTCATACTTTTTGAATTGTTTAGAATCAGAATCAGAATTCGGTTTATTCGCCATGTATGTTATACAAACACGGAATTTACTGTGGCAGGGAGATGCAAAACACTAGACATATACAAATCTTAAATTAAGTAAAAATACTAAAATGTAACTATTTCTAAGAACTAAACAATCTAAGAGTAAAACAAATTAAATATAAAATATATATAAAAATAAGAATAAAGAATGAGCAGCATGGGTGGTCAACATATGCAAAAATGCATATGTTGCATGGTGTTCACCGTGCAACATATGACTTAATGACCAGTTTTGTGTGGTTAGTGGATAGCAACGTTGTGTTGTGTCTCTGTCCAAGACTCAGTGAAACAAAAATATACAGTTAAAGGCCATAACTATAAACCTGACTGCTCCTAAGTATAGCATGTCAGAGAAATGTATATGTGAGTACAGATAAAGCAGAAAGCCTTCCATTTCAAACCATAGACTAACAATCAAAAATAAATGTGTGTACCACACAATTTTTTCTATGCTAGAATGTATCTGTTGATAATCAAATGTAATATCATATCAGGCCACAATGAACTGTAGTGGTAAACAGTGTAGTTCATAATGTCGAGACATTAAACTACATTTCATGCAGGTGTTAAAACCCAAGTATACTGATCCTTAGGCCTACTTGATTTGGACTCCAAATACATAGCATCAGTCTTAATTTCTCCATATCACTCACCATCTGCAACAAATAGTAACCAATATTGTGATGTATTGTTTTGAAGTTATTGATGTATTGTAATGGCTGTATTTTCTGACACACAGACATGATCAAGTCAACTTCCCAAGGGACAGTACTACGGCCTGCATTGATTTGCAGCTTTGTGGTGGTGTGCTCCTTTGTTGTCTTTTTTACATACTACAAACCCAACATCAACTCACTGTTGTGCACGGACAGAGAATCAAATGAGAAAGCTATCTGTGTCTGCCAAGATGGGCTAAATCGAGAGGGGAATCAGACTGAGGTCCTATTCCAAACCTCACAACCCCAGAAGACAGGCAAGCAGAACTCCCAAGTAATCCTCAGAGCTGACAATCCAGACACTATTCTCCTGATCTGGATGTGGCCATTTGGACAATCTTTTGACCTTCATTCATGTGCTGATTTCAATGTTCAAGGTTGTCGCTTGACAGACGACAAGAGCCTTTTTAATATTGCACATGGAGTCCTCTTTCATCACCGGGACATCCATGAAGATCTGGGCAACATGCCACAAAACCCACGTCCCTGGTTCCAGAAATGGGTGTGGTTCAATGCTGAATCACCTGCCAACTCTAAAAGATGGCCCAAGTTCGATAACCTGTTTAATATGACCTCAAATTATCGACAGGATTCCTCTGTACCTGTTCCTTATGGATCCTTAGTTGAGGTAACAGCTGTGGACAAACACTTTGAGCTGCCAACGAAGAATAAATTGGTGTGCTGGATTGTGAGCAACTGGCACCCATCCTTCAGAAGAGTTCAGGTCTACAATGAGCTGAGTAACCATGTCAAAGTAGAGGCCTATGGACGACACTTTGGTACATACGTAAACAACGAAGACTATACAAAAACAATTTCTGGATGCAAATTTTACCTGTCCTTTGAAAATTCAGTCTTCAAAGACTACATCACTGAGAAGTTGTACAATGCCATGAGTTTGGGAGCTGTCCCAGTAGTTTTGGGCCCATCCAGGCAAAACTATGAGGAATTCATTCCAGCAGACTCTTTTCTTCATGTGGATGACTTCCCCAATCAAAAGGAACTGGCAGATCGGCTGCTTTTCCTTGACAAGAATGATGAAGAGTACATGAAGTACCACAGCTGGAGGAAAAACTATAAAGTTAAGGGATGGTATTTTGGACTTGAACATGCATGTCGATCATGTGACTACATTAGACAGGAGAAAAGATACAAAGCTATTAACAATCTAAATCAATGGTATTGGGGCTGTTTGTAGTAATCTTTGCGCCTGTGGAAAGTACCTATGTGAACATGCTATTTTATTCAATTACATTCCACCACTTTTTCACCTGTAATAATAACAACGGAAAGTGTGGTTCAATGTTCAATGTATGGACTGGCTACTGCATTTAAGCCATTGATTCGGCCAGCAATTGTCTCTCACGCCAATTGTCGCTTCTTTCC